>CM060845.1:62895000-62907500 GCA_030762175.1 Metallyticus violacea
AGAATCGATTTATAGAAAATTTCGATACCCATACATTATGTAATCGTCTTTAGGTATATTAAACACAGCATAATCGATCGAAATTCTCTTTGAACTTGTTTAACACTCCCAAATTTATCGTACCAAAGAGCGTATTGCGCTCGCTGTTGATTTGCGTAGCCATTTCAGTAATCTACGATTTTTATTTGACATTATGCATTATTGATTTTCTTTCTTGCCATGTACGGAAAATCCCATCTTTTAAGCAAAATATTACCAGGAAGGAATGTCTCCTACTTCTATGTGCCATTAATTTTGTTTTCGTTTCGTTTTCTTTCATCTTTGTTGAAGTTCGGATCAAAAGGGGTCACTTGCTCTTTCTATTTTTCTCACGCTTGAGTTCATTTTATTTGAAGCGAGGTAAATGCATCTTAAACTGATTCCTAGCGGTTTCAGCAGTCTGCTGAATGCTTCGTTTGTCGCCCACTACCAAACATGCAAATGAGCCTCCTCCCTATTGAATAACTGCAAATTTCCTTCTTTTTCGTTAATCTCCTGCTGTACTAAAGATCGCATATTATCAACTTACTCTTTTCTGATTATATTTCAGTATGTGGCACTGATGCTGTGTACTCTCTATGCTGTATATTCTAGAAATATAAATTATAATGTAGGTTTGAATTAAAACTTTTATTTCTAACATTTATGGCTACAAGATTGCCGCATTATTAAATACCCGATATAATGTCTTGTAAACTCTACAAACATATTCTAATTAGATATCAGAATTTTACTGTTATAATGGCAACTAGTTCTTTGTAATTTGCTTAACCGTTACAACATTTCCGATGTTTTAAGAGAGCGTTGCACAGTGTAAATGTGTTAAAGCAGTAGAACTGGGTCTATAAGGAGGAACATATGGTGAGAAAATATCTCTTCAGTCTAGAAGTGAACAAGAAGAAATAAATAATGAATATTTTTCACAGTTGAATTGTGTTTTATTTGCATTTGTCTTATATTACTATTTTGGATTTTTTCAGAACGCTCTAAATGATGTATATGATTTTTAAAATATGCCAATTGTTATACTTAGACAATGCTTGAGCAAATCCTCATCACATTATATATTTTTCAGTTTCTGGGAGCAAGTTTCAAAATGCGGTCCGTGAAAGTCCTCGGGACGCTTCCGGCGCATCGTGTAACATCGCCCTTGTAGCCGGCCAGCTGATATTCCCCATTCACGTCAGACTAATGATGTGGCTAACCGCATCGCATTGAATTGAGCAACAGCAAACCCTAACTCATGGGCTCAAATGTTTGGTTCATTAAAATCATAGTCCTATGCCCCCTCCCCCCCACACAGATATGATCCATAAACCGGGTAGCAGCGAGTGATGGAATTATTCATAGATTGCGTGGTTTTCTGAAATCTACATTGAACGGAGATCTGGTTTAGTTCCGTATGTTGCATTGCCGTTTGTGGTTTTAACGCGTTTCATTGCAAGTCTCTGAAAATTATAGTTATTGCTGATATTGAGATGTGTTTGTATGCGCTTGTGGCGATTGTATGGTTATGGTGGCAGCATTATGGACAGAGGTGACTTAACATTGCGGACCTCTACCACAGTTGTTATAGCTGTTTACTGGTTACAGGCATTTTCAACTTTTTAGCATGTGGAGAATGAAAATATTACTGACCTCGTTTCCTCTCGTTTAATTATCATATTTTAAGAACGTCAATCACACAGGAGCTGTCGTAACCAATGAAAACACGTGGATGTTTCAAATATCATTAGATTCTAATATCTTTTTAAAAAACTTATGTAATGGAAAATTTCGTAGATGCAACGCTAAATATTTCAACTTTTGGATTTCCTCAAAGAATTGTGTTTGCTATATTTGAACAATAATCAAAGATAGCAAGTATTTTGGAAATTAATGACTGTTAGGAGTAACAATGGACATTTATTAAAGCAGGTTTACAAGTACACTACTTAAGTATAATTGTCGCATGGGTCTTACGGTCAATTCCGTACTTTTAACAATCAAAATATACAATACCCAAAAAGCGATAATATTAATTTTTACTTTATATGCGTACTTACACAACTACATGCATGCATATATATATTGAAACAAACCGATATACTGACACCACACATTTTCTATAAATAATTTAATATACAAACATACTTTAACCCTTACCCCTGAGGCCTACCTTCCCTTTATTGACCCCTCCCCAGTTCCCCTTCTTCTCTATGGCTATTAATCTTTTGTCGGGTCTTCGCTAGAAATATTCCCTATTTGTATGTGCATCCCTCATACACCGACACTGCCAGACATACGTTCAAACTTCTGTTGGAATTCAAAAATTGTGGTGGTAAATGCTTATTTCTTAAAACCTTTGTTTCCCTGCATTCTGCAAGAATATGCCTCCAGGTATCGCCTTCTCCGCACAGTGGGCAAATTATTTCCCCGAAAGCATTAATTTTTTTATTTCCTTTCAAAGCCCCGAATCGAGCCATGCGAGATCATTTCTTTTTTCTCTCCCACAGACATCTAGATAATATCACCTCCTCCACGTCTCATCTATTTGAGTTTGCATGTTAACGTATATTAACCATCTTTCAGCAATTGCGCGAAATCTTCTGTACCCAAGTCCAATTTTGTCTAAGCCTTTCCTTATTTTTGACGCCCCTTTTATTTTCTCCGTGCTCAAAGAAGCGCTTGATTCCCCAGTATTATCCAGTATTTAATTATTAATAGTTTTAAGTTTTCACTTGCGTTAAAGGTACCAAACTTTTTAAGAATGCCACAATTTGCTGTATCCCTCCATAATTGGAGTATCCATTTTAGAAACCGAATCAGTACTTGATTAACTTCCTCGATGTTTTCTCATCCCCAAATTCCGGCCGTGTACACCATCTTCGTTGTTCTCAGCGGTGTTTCCAGTATTTGTACTAAAATATTTAAAGATTCCATAGTTTAATACGCACTTAAATGCTCAATAATGGCTGTTTGTGGTTTAAACTTCATCAATGCACCAATAAATTCAAAATTAACTTTATGGATAAAAATAATCACAATCTGTATAAATTTATTTTTTCCAACAAGTTTGGCAGTGTTTACAAGTTCTTTTATGCCAATGAAATGCCTGTGAAATTAATACATTAGGGTTTAGCTTCTTTATTATTCAGGAAACTGGCCAGGCTGAATAAGTGAACGTCGGTTGGCGAAAGATCGGATGAATATGCGATGAGATAAAGTTTCAGAGCACATTTCATTCAACTTCTGGGGTTCTTTGCGAGATATGTGGTTGGGCGTAATCATGATGAAGAATAGGCCCTGTTTTCTGTTGACTAGTGCTGACTGATTTTCTTGCAGGTTGTGATGCATTTTGCCAATTTCAAGACAACACTTCTATTATTGTTTAGCCATGGTACAGAAGAGTGCAGTCTATTACCACCTTCCTCTGGTGTTTCGTTGCTTCATCGAGATTCAGCCTTCATGCCAATCATTTTCGGTTGTGTAGAGAATCATCTTTTCTTCACAGATTACAATTACATTCAAAAATTGATCATTCTTTTGCACAAAAGAATTAAGAACGGATTTCAAGCTTATGAGGTTTTTGACAATTGTTTAATTCTTGTAGTATCCATTTATAATTTTTTCCTATTTCTTCAAGTGATCATAAGCAATTGGTTCATATTAATAGATTTCATTTTGAATTTACTAATATATATTTGTAAATATAATATATACACAACTTTTGTTATTTATTCAAAGGAGGACGATAAAATGAACTTTTTAAGAAAAAATTGAACGTTTCATATTTAACCGCATAAACAACAAAATAATTACAAAATACAACATAAAACCATAAATCAAAAATAAATATTTGGAATGTATCATAAGGAATAAGCAAAGATTACCAAATCAAGTTCTGAATTTAAAACTTAATGGTAACTACTTTGTTTGAGAACAGGAAATGCATTAATTGCGTATTGCTTAAAGTAATAATAAGATGATTTAATATTCTTCGCCTTCAAAGCGCAACTCATACAGGGAGCATAAAAGTAAGAGATATTCGTTCATTCAAACTCAGAAAATTTGTTATAAATATCTGCAAATCCCGTAGTACTTCGCGCGCTGTGGGTAAGAATAAACATTTTCCTTAACAGCTTAGGGCATAAAACTTTTAAATATATAATTACTAGCCTATAAAACAAAAGAAGATTTCAATACTTCCTAACGTGTTGTACATATAATTTGGCGACTATTAGTCAATCGCTATAATTAGACTTAAAAACGATGGTATTATCCTTATAGATATTTAAAGTTGGTTTATCTGTATTTGATTTGATTTGTACAAGATTTCTTTTGATTCACTCCAGAAAAAAGAAATCAAGGGAAATTACGTCAGAGAATCTGTGTCCTAAGGGTAGAATCTGTCAGCATACATGCATCATACATAAATATTCTCAGTGTTAATGAGATATAAGTAAAATCCTGCGTTTGGGCACAGATAAACTCCAAGAAATCCGCAACAGGTAGTTATGCATGGGGTATTGTTTGACGGTACTGTGCAAATGGACACAGAAAGGCAATATCTAAACTTGACGTTCTACTGCATAAACAAGTCTGCCGGTGTGGTAGTGGGGAGACACTTTCACAGTAACCTGAGCTAACTTGACTCACTATGCTCTAAGTGAAGATTTTATGATTGACGAACACATAAGTGCATCCAAAGTAATCAGCCGTAAGACTCTTGTGTTTAACACAATTTGCACGTATGTACCTCGCAATTATCGAAACATTCATCATAGAAGTCCTTGTGGAACTGGCTTGTAAATGCCGTGATCAAGTTTATCAAACATTACGTTGTTTATTTGATTCTTGGAGAAAGTATTCAATCAATTACAATAATGCAACTGTAACACTGGTAACATTGGGCGGAAACATACATTTAAGATTTTAAGATTAGAAATATGCTAGAGGAAATACAGCATGTGTTAAAAGTTTGTCTCCTAATAAATCTAGAACAATAATAATCGATTGAGGTGGAACGACATACATTCAATGATTAAAATTAGTGATCAAATAGAAATAAAGAGACGAAAGGAAAGCATGTTATTTCAGGAGGAATTTAATAACCATATTGTAACGCTTCGACTTAGCAGTGTAAGTGTTGGTAACATTGTATGGCATTGTAAACACAAACACTGTAATATGCCCTGGGAGAGGTCTTTAACATTGGTTTTAAAGAACGGAGGGGAACGGTGGTGCAAACATGGAGAGACATGACACTATGATTTTGCATGATTAAACGACCTCCTTCTCCTTCAAGACGTAGAGGCGAACGGACGTGTCCCACCTTCGTAGGGTTATCTAAGTATAGGATGCCAATTATCACTGAAATTCATACTTCCTTAAAACCCCTCTTAAAGACCCCAAGTGATTGTGCTACGCAATACTGCAAGCACATGCTCTACTAAAGTCTAAGTGCCACAATGTGAATGTTTGAATTTTCTTTGCTATTGGTGCTCCCTCGGTGAAACGCACTTCCTGTACCATCTATATAATTTTATGCAAGTATAGAATGAACCAAATTTCCTTAAGGATCGCTCTTTTGCATTCTTCTAAAATGGAAGTTCTGCCAAAAGTATACATTATTCTCCCCACTACGTACATTTTTGCAACACTTGAGAAAATGCATTCTTTGAGATGAATATCCATGGATCGTTGTACAAATAAATCGTTTAAAAAATCAAAGAAAGAAATCGAGCTGTATCAGGTGTGAAGGATTAGAAGGTTGGAGTACTTCATGTGTTGCCTAATATGGCATCAAAACAATTACGGATGTCTAAGGTGATACACGACTTATCGACACCAACAATTTCAGGACTAGTGTTTTCCCGATCTTAATATATGCATTCAGGTTTTCACTTTCCCATATGATTTGTATTGTAAATATTCACTCTCTCACTGACATAGAAAGTTGCCTAGTCAAAAAATACAAGAGGTTCTCTTCTTCCTTTATAACAATAGGCATAGCTTGTGCTGATGAGCATTGCATAATGCCTGAATATGTTGTATGCGGTTTGTGTAGAATTCAGAAATGTCCAACAGCAATTTGGCAAGTTGTAACACTTTTCTTGGAAATTAGTGGAAACAGTTTCAGTTTGGGACATACACTAAGGCATCCAGTATTATTATTATTATCATTATTATTATTATTATTATTATTATTATTATTATATGAAATAAATTCTGTATCATCCATTAAGGCTTTTAGCGATTTTATTTGAGATATTCCCAAGCTGATCACCTTATATATTCTTCTCTTGAAATGTACCAAATTAAAGTTTGAAATTATAAATAATTCCCATATAAATTCAATGCTTAAACTCTGCTGATCATGAAACTCTTAACGATTTGACTGAAATAAATTTGCTTTAATTTTCTTTCTAGATCTTTTGTATTATTTATAAAACGTATATCTGAAATACGGATTAAAATATTTACAGAATTCACTAAAGCTTAGTCTGCGTTTAAATGTTTTAACAAATTAAATTTAGTTTGTGCTAAAATGCGTTTCTTCCCAGATATATAGAAACGTTTTAACAAATTGTGGTTACTTCTTTTGGGTTCAAGGGGAATATTCAAAGATACTATGTATGAAAATGAAAAATCAGCAGAACTTTGCAGAGCGCTTTGATGCATCATAATGTGGTAATTTTGTGCAGAATTCTTTGAGAACGGTGCGATTTTAATTCTCATTTTTGTTCTGGTATTACACTATCATTAAATACGTTAAATACCTTCGCCACAACGCTTTCAATCTCATGAATGTTTCTATCAAAGGGAACAAGATATGCTTTAACGCTTCTGCTTTAAGCAAAGTACCGCAAAGTGTTTGTACTGCTCTCAGAGAGACATTATTTAGAGAGGTCGAAACTGTCAGGCAATCGAATATCGATTGCTGACTGGAGTTCATCAGCTGACCAACCACAGGCGATGCTCTACGTCCGTCATACTTTAACAAAAGTGAATCCGGTTAATTTCCCACGGGGGTAAGGTAATCTGAAATACACAAGCCTAAACCGATACAGATTTTAAAGACATGAACTCGGTATTATGTTCAGCATTGTTCTTCAGCTATCGTTAGTTATGTCTCGCGAACTAGGAGCGCTTTATCAAAAGTATCGCCACGTAAATAACGTTTGGAAAACCGCAGATGACGTCTGTGGTAAAGGTAGAGCAACTTTGCAGATTACTGTGTTGGCGATCGGCACGCTTGGCCAGTTGTGATTGGGCTGCTCTTTGAAGTTGGCAAATTGCCGCAAAGCGCCTACCGTTTAGAGACATAACTATCGACTATCGTTTTTAAGAGGACCGACTTCAAATCTGAGGGAATTACCTTAATCAGAGCAATAATTTTAAAATCTGATATCAGGATACCTACAGTTAATGCGCTTTTCGCGTATGATTGTTCTTATTTAACTTTTACTACCTCTCGTAACAAACTTCAAATCGACTCAAAGAAACAATTTTTTTTCGTCAGTTCGTTGAATGTATTTTACATGGCTTTGTGTGATATGATGTTATGATATCTTTCTCATTTCTACATTTGTTCAGCAATTCTATTTTATGACGTACCGCTATTCAAACGCGTTGTCTATAACTATAAAATATTAAACGCTTGAAATACTATTCTAAGTGCAGAATCTAGATTTACTATAAACATTACAAAACTTACTTATAATCTTTGTTAACAGGTTCAATGTTACATTCTGTAATCTGTAGCAGTCAAATATTTAAGGAAAAATTAATTTTGGTAATAAAATATTTGTTGCATCTATAAAGAATGAATGTTAATGTTGTTGCACCGTAATGTTCCCGAAACTCTGCAAAAGTGAACATATACATGCATTTGTAGAGTTTTGTTATAAGCGTAATGTCTTTTATACACCCTAAAACAAAAAATTGCCGTAGTGTCATATTCTGTATACATAAAATGTTTTATTTCAATTCAGAATACAGCCTGGATTATATTTCTTTTTAATGTATTGGGTCATTGACACTCTCTCATATTGAAAAAAAAATCCTCTTGATTTCCTTCTGAGCTGAGGTCTTGTAATAATAGGTTTCCATTCTTCCTCCAATTGCTCTTAAAATGTCCGGAGAAACTTCATTAGTATACAACATTGGAAAATTTATTTTGTAAAATACAATGGACAAAATAAGAGACCCCTTGTAGAACGTATATAAAATAATATTCAATCAACGAGTGGCGATCTTTTTAATAAGTTCTGCTGAAGCAGTTCGCCATAGGTGTGTAAAAGCAAGTGGACATTAGCACTTTAAGACCAAAATGAGATACACATATTTACTACATAATTCGGCAGACAACTTTCCGTTTAATGTGTTAGTTCATAAAAAACACTACGATAGATATGATAAAAGGGGAAAAAATTAAAAATACCATGGACATTTCAAACAACTCAAATAGCTACTATGATATGCAAAATGAAAATATTTTTTTTAATTTGTCTGTTGTTTATCCTTTTTAATAAAGTATTAATCTTTAATCTCATTTGGAACTTTAAATTTAATATCTTATAAAACACTGAACTAAAGCTCTTTTATAAATTATTGATTGCAAGATTTTCATATTAAATTTTTTGCCAAAATTAATTCATTTTAACAGCTTGTAAGTAAAATCAGGAAAGTATTAAGTGATATTTTCCTTTCGCGGGACCGCTGCATATGCAGTTGGCTGTAGTTGGCCGAATTCTACAGTTCTGGTCTCGTCCCCAGATTGAAAGTCGGCTGGGGAGCCGAAGGGTAGGCCAGTACAAGTTTAACTCTAGGAACGTACGGACATGTTCGTGTGTCAGTGTGACAGTGTATTAAGTATTTATTGACGGCGTATTACTACTCACAGAAGAAACGTAAGTTAATATTGGACATGCTCTGGAACATTCCAATAAAAATAACTTCGACGTCTTTCTCAGCAAACGGGAATTTCCTGTTCATCTATTCGAACGACTACAAAGCTACTGAAGTTAAAAACCCTATTAAATTACTGTAGTTGAAGCACTTAAACGGGGCGACTCTGGAGTAGATTTTGCGAATGGAGTTTAAATAGTGTGCATGATGGAGAAATTGTTGCTAATCTAATTTTCTCTACAGCAAAACTTGGTTCCATCTAAGGGGGTATGCTAATTCAAAAACAATCGACACTGGAGTTTAGAAAAACTAGCCTGCTTCACGAGGAAGCCCTGCATCATCAAAACATAGGAATGTGGTGCGCTATCATCGGCGAGAGAATAATAGACCTTTATTTTATTTACTTATTAATTTTGGAGAAGCAGTTAATAGTGATAGGTTAATGCAGAATATTTTGTATCTCTTTCTCTAAGAATTAACTGTGAGGGAACGTAGGTTCGCGACTCTGCATCGGCACATACAGCCCAGGTCTCCTTGCATGCAATTCGTGAAGTGTTCGACGATATAGTCATCACTAACAACATGCCCCCCCTCGGTTTCCCGATTTAACGCGTTGTTATTTATATTTCTGGGGAAGGACATTAAAGGAAAAAGGTACAAGACAAACCTACACACAATAGATGAACTGCAAAATAATATTCGTGAAGAAATGTCATCCATTTCTCAGAAGAAACTGCACAGTAATCGTTATTTGCATAAGCCGATGCCAAAAATGTATGGGAAATGAAGGGAGGCACCTCCAGTATCTTCTTGCTTGATAATGATGAGTAAATGTACCTTTTAGTGTTTAAGTGTTGTAATAACTTACGCGACAGTCAAGCTGCGGACTTTCTGACTCCCGTTCATCGAGATACCTGATTGAATCGATCGACCGCCCTTACCCGTGGAGCGAGCGGTTCTGTGAAGGAAAAATCAACCATTATAACAGAGTGATTCACTTAAGTCGGAAAGTTGCCGTGTTGTGCTGTGTTGGCTACACAGTGAGTGCCAAAATGAGATAATTCAGTATTATAAGTTGATTTTCCGTGCATTTATAAAAACATTGACTAATTTGCTGGTTTTTTCTTTATTAAATCTTCATGAAAGTATATGTGGTAAAAAGTTGGTGACAGTAATAAAAGAACAAACGCTTAGTTGCTTAGGTAATCTACGAAGAGATGTACTCAATAGCTTAATAATCATTTGTTATACTTGAATATACATTTATTTCGGTTAAACTGATTATTTTATGTTTTTGCTGCATCACTGCAGATTATAAAAGTATGCCATCTCACAGTTTTCCATGCGATTCTTTATATACTGCTGTAAATTGCTGCTCACCCGGAGTTTGAAACATGCTTGAATCCTGTAGCTTACGAGTAAAGATCATCACAAATTATTCTCAATATATTTTCGAGAAATTTATAGATTTAGGTCACTAACAAATTAATTTTTTTCTGTCAGAATTTGATTAAATGGTGCAATTTTTATGTGCTGCTCGTCAGGGCACAGCGACGTATTTATCACTTAATTGAATGTATTCATTAGAAAAAATTATTTCCTATTGCAGTTGCAATAAACTTGGAAAGGCAGGAAGGCATATAGTTTGTTTTATTAGTGTTTATACCCATTGTATAGCACTTCTGTATAGATGTATATTAATATGCCGATTTTTAGTGAATTTTCATTTTTATTTTGCTTTGAAGAAGTATTTTTGTTGTGATGTCGCGGGGCGTAGGTAGTCTATTAATTTGTATGACTACAGACATTCATTGTCTCTAGGCCACACGTTAGGAGCCAATTTGAAGAAGCATTCGAATGCTGGAGCATAATTTTAATAATTTGGAAAAATTATTCTAGTAGTTTGTTGCTACAATGACCTACATTGGCAAACCATTTTTGACATTTTTATGGTGTGTACGGTAGACGCGGTTGAATGTTGACTATTTACTTCGCTGTTGCCCAGTGCTGCTCGATTTGATGTTTTTTTTTTTATTTTTTATTTTTCAACAAAGTTTTCCCAGAGTACTGACCTATATTTCGAAATTGAAGAGAAATAGACATAATGAACGAAGTAGATTGTGTAAAATTGTTTGATTGCAAAATGAGTCATACAAATACTAGAATATAGTACAAAGTATAATAAATAACTGTATACCTTGAAAACTTAAACACATTTTTATATATATTTGTATATGAAACTTTACATTAAAACCAAGGCCAAATCATTAATATATATATATATATATATATATATATAAAACATAAACGCTATATAAATATGCAATCTTCATAGATCTATTGCATATTTATCTTGCATTACCATCCAATAGTAGGTATAAATTTAAATCTGCTGTTACATATCTTCAACCAGACCCATTATTTCAATTACAAATTCATAAATGAATAATTGTTATTGTTCAGTTATATTACAACATATTTAATATTAAAAGGTTTTAATACCACAATGTATTTAGTACAGAGGTGTTATATGCTTCCATTTTGAGTTGTAACTTAGCTTCTTTAGGTATACCTCCTTTAGGTATTGAACACATGCCCTTTTTCTGTAAAACATTTGCAAATGTCTGCATTGATATCAGCAATTCAGTACAAATTTGTATAATTGTTCTATATTACAAACGCTGTACAAGAATATTAAGAAGAACCTAAAATAATAATAATGACTAATAAATATAACAATAATATCAACAATAATATGAACTTAGTCTTTGAGCGTCATCATAGTATGCCATATTAAATTCAATGTACACATTTTCGGAGAGCTGTTAGCTACCAATTTACACCATGTAGGGGTTACGTAGCGTTTGCTACTATTTAAAATGTTACCATTATTTATATACATATTCTTATTATCCCTTTCGTTTCCAAATTATAAATTAATAAATAAAAGGCAATAACAAAGTCGAATTTTTGTTCCAGGTCATATATTACACATTTTTATTAAAGCAGATATTGCATATTTTAGGTTAAATATTTAAATTTCCACAAAATATTCACTGTTTCCAAAATAATCCAGGTGCAAGGTATGAAAACCATTTTGATTAATTCCTTAATTCGTTAATGTTGTTTTTTCTAGAGCACTAATTTAATAATTAATTTTAAAGAAGCTGTATAAACAATTTCACATCAAGGTGTAGCCACAACAGGTTTTCGATTTACCGGAGAGACCGCTACGTCCTCTATCTTCGTCTTGCGACATTATAATTAGAAGCGATTCAATTATAAAACATTCATCCTCAAAACTGCAACAAAACTTCAGAAAATACCCACCCTAATCTTCACAAATGGACTGGTCATTTTCTGAATGCAGTTTCTATATTCATTCATCTGTCATAAAACCGCGACGGATGGCCGAGGTCGGTAAGGCACAGACCCGTGAGCGGGAGGTCTGGGGTTCGAATCCCACCAGAACCGTCCTCCCTGATTGAGGGTTTTTCCAGGTTTTCCTCATTCCTCAAACGTAAAATGCCGGGGAGGTACCCTAAACTATGGCCTGGACGCTTCCTTCC
>CM060845.1:62912500-62960000 GCA_030762175.1 Metallyticus violacea
ATATTCGTATTTTTGAATGAAATGAAAAAGACTTGCCCACATTCATACCTTTATCATTATCAAAACCAGCTATGATACCTTTCATTGTCTTCGTGGTCTATATAAAAAGATTGCTTTATGCGTGTTCAAGTTATTAAAAAAACTAGCTCTAAGCATGTATTAGAGGTTTCCCCACTTGTTGTTACACAAATGAATTAACTAATTGCATTTTTGTTCTGCCTTCTCTTGCTCTTTTCCTTACATGATCTCGGAAGGTAAATATTTTTCATAAAAACTAGCACATAGACGGTGGATAATTCTTTCTTGAAGGTGAAACACTTAACCCAAGTTTTTCTCTTAAGAGAGTTGTAACAAACAGTTGTTTAAAATAAAACAAATATGTTTCGATTATCTTGCTATATTGATGATTTTTTTTTTTTTTTTTTTTTTTTTTTTTTTTTTTTTTTTACTAACTGCAAATATTCCTTTTCATTCCCAGCTTTTTATAAAATATTATGCTGCAAGAAAAATTTAGTCCTCAGTCGTTTATTGCATATAGCATTCTCAATCAGTTTCATAGGACAGTTGAAGTGAATGATCAATAAGTACTGGTATCTATACCAATGGATTTTATAGAAACTTTCAATCATTTTGTGCCATTTTTCTTCGTTATTCGTTTTGCTTAATTTTACATTCTGTAGTTTAATTTTTTACTTTATCCATTGTCTTTGTCCTCGGACTGTAGATACTGAAAGCTAAATAAATATGGTGGCAGATATTGCGATTCAACATTTGTTTTCGGTTGTAAGTAACCAAAGAGTGCACAGAGCGGAAAGTGGTTAGCGATATATTACAATAGAAAAGTACTTTACACCTAAAGTTCGTAATCAAGGTATAATAATTTAATTTAAAATAGTAATACATTTTTATAGTAGTGTAAACTAAAAGTTATATCTACTTAAGATTAAAAATTAGCATATTCATAGTTTATGTTCTGACCTATACGATTACACCGAAATTGCGTTTTACAGGGTTGAATGTTGGAAATAGCGAACAGCCCTGTAGCCCCGCTCTCCGTGTCATCAGGGACCCGTTCCGTCTCGACCGGGTTTCTATTACGCGTTATTAGATCAGGTTTCGTTAACATCCCATTATGAGGTCCAGCCCGGGAAACACTAATCCTATCTGGCGGAGCACGTGCAGACAGACCACACACAAAATAGATTTACTTAGCCAAATTGTTCTGCTGCAAACCATTAGGGTAATGCCCATTACAATATTACACAGCATCATCGCATTCGAAAGAGTTTAGTGTTCGCTCCGAAAACCCGTTTCCTGCCACCCTATCTCGACAGCAGCAGCGGCGGTGGTAGTCGAACGAAAATCGATATATGGGAAGGGGGTGATCTCTCCCCCTCCCACGCTTTGCCCTTATGAGACTCGGAAGTTATTGTCTGGTCGGGCTTTTGCTGTAGAGTGCTTTGCATAGATGGCAGTTGCTTCAATACGTATCGTCTGCAGGGATCTTCTTTTCTCTTGTGTGCTAACCAGCCAATTGTAACCAGCGAGCAAAATCCTCACCTTTACACACACATTGGATACTTTCTCGATGTTCTCCGGTTACGCCTATACCGTTTTCAAATGCACAAGTAAAATTAATAGGCTATTCCGTGTTAAGTTTTCATTCTGTTATCATTATTATTATATTTCTTCAAATGCATGTGTTTCTATTAGTTCTGCTTCTTTATTGTTTTGATTTTCTGCTTTTCTTCTTAGTAATGCTGTCCATTTTTTCATCTGTGCTTTCTCTTGCACTTTCTGTCACGTTCTTTGTTTTGTACTTTTCCCGTATTACATTTAAGATTATTTTTAGATATTCTAAAGTTTAGATATTCTTTATTTCTAATCACTGAAATATAATTGTGTAATTTTCCCAAAAAAATTAATTTGTTTTTAAATTTAAACATGTATAAAAAGGGTGATCAGAATATGTCAGATGGAGGGGATACAGATGTGATCAGCTAGGGAGATGATTTCATGATAAACCCTAATACATTTTAGATCTTTAAAAGGTATATTTCTTGTTAATTGAGATTATTAATATTATGAACATTTAATATACTGAAAGGTCGGCCTTAGTAGGACTGATATATTTTCTTTTAAACTAAATAATAACTAACCCTATATGATTAATATGCTAACAACATAAAAAACATTTTTCTGTGTAACTTATTTTTCTTCATGGTGGACATTATTCTAGATATAAAAATTCTTTTCACCACGAGGAAATAATGTATACAGTATTTTAACTAAAACTCAGAAACTTTCATTGTTGAAATGCATATAACGTGCTTTAAAATTTTTAAAATTTTATTACCCTGAATAACGTGAATGTATTTATAAGAACAACAAAATTGAATACTTTCTATTTAATCGATTAATAAAATAATTCTTAACGCCTATTATAATAAATAATGAATGCATTCTCTTAAATTCACTTAATAAAAAAGAAAGAAATGAACGAACAAAAGTTGGAAATGTTAAATTGTTAAAAGAGTAAATGTGCCTTTCAGAAACAAATATTTGCATAAAACGGACAAAATGTTTTGAAGCATTATTTAATGCCCATTGTTTGAAATGTAATTACTTTCTGGGTTTATGCGACACTAGTAATATAACAAAAGCCACTGGCTTGTTAAATGCACAAAGTATAATTAAAAAACCTAATGATTTTAGATTCATTTTCCCGCAGCTGTTTATTTCTTTATTATCTGTTTTGCATGATTCTTATAAATACCTACATTAAAAATAAGGTTTATCTTTTCTAATAAGAAGTTAATCAATGTGGTGTTAGCTATAGGTCCATCGTTTTAATATTATTTTGTACAAGATGTAATTTATGACCACTTTAAATTTCATAATTTTGCTAAAAAAAAGAGCCTTTAAAGTATAGATGGTATTTTGGACGTTGGTTGAAGTTAAGAATAAATATTCAGCTGGGAAATCTAAGAACTTTATGTACAAAAAGTTTAGTATATTGAGGATACAAGATTCCATGTGCTGATTTTGCTGAGACCCAGCGTTATTAATGTAAATGTAGGGATATCACATTTATCGCTGATAGGAACCGTCATATTACTGATCTCGAACCTTGCGTTATTATATTATCTGCTCCGTGCCAATATCTGGTTATATGTTATATGATGTGGCAACCTGTGCTTCGTCTGAAACGCTTGCAGGCGTAATATTTTGGCCGATATAGAATACACGGTATGTGGAGAAAATGTTAGTATGTGTAGCGCATAAATTGCTTTCAGCTCGTAAGCTGAGTGAACATCGGGACGACTCTCATTAACGTCCTACAAAAATAGAATGGCAGGACATTTTAAAAAACTTAATAACTGTTTTGTTGAAAACTTTAACATTCATACAAGGCGAGAAAGCTGTGGTATTTAAACGCTATTTCCCAGATGGTATTATTGGGTAAAATAGTATATTTAATTTATATACTACGATTGTGGGAACTTAAAAGATGGTTGTCTTCAAGGTTACCTTTACCACATGGTGACTGTGAGGTTTGATGTTAAGGGTTATAAAATATTATGGAGCTTAGTCTGTCTGAGAGCTATTTTCCTGCTCAAATTTGTAAACAAGCATGCAAAATGTTGTGTATTAATAAAATATTACTTTTTGAAAGCGCAACGCCTACAAAAATTACGGTTAAGGTCGAACGAGCACAAGCGATGCGGGCCGTTCTGAATGTCCTGTCGAAGTGTCTCCCGAAATGACGGAAACATTTACACGGTAATGAACGATCAGAGACTGAAGGTGCGGGAGATTGCTGAAGCTATGGGCATTTCTGAAAATCGGATGCATAATATTTTACATGTCTTTTCCAAATGAAATAACTTTAGGCTAGGTAGGTGCCATGTTTTTAAGGATTGATTAGAAAAAAGATTGAATTTGTCACTTTCGCTCAGAATATGGAGCTATTCAAGTGAAAAGACGATATGTTAACAGTGGACAAAACTTGAATCCGTCACTGCAATGTTGCAACCGGAGAAAACGCTTTGGTATTGCCATAGTGTGATTTTAATTTACTTTATGGAAAGGGCAATATGAATATCACGATATTATACGAAGCAATTAAAAGGCATGATCCAAAAGAATCGTCCTCTCTTGGCGAAGGAGATGATTCCCTCTTATCAAGATAATTAGGCAGCGCATAAGCTTGCGATTGCAAACTCAAAATCATTTCACTTAACGTATCAGGTTCTTCCTCTTCTTCTCTACTCTCCAGATCTGGCTCTTTCGGACTAATTGGTCTTCCCAAACTTGAAGAAACAGCTAGCAGAAAAGAAACTCACATCAAATGAAGCGGTTGCCAAAACAAATGTGTGTTTTGCAGAGGTGAAAGATTCGCATTTAATGGATGCAAAACATAATGAAATATTAGTGTACATATTTGAAATGAGATTATATTAGAAGTAAAACTACTTTTTTCCAAAACTTTGTATGTCTTCTTTGTTTTTGCCCTGCCTTGCCGAAGAGTTCATTTAAATATTAGTGAATTGTAAGGTCATTAATTATTTTAATGACTGTACAGATGATAGTAGCTTTATTACACGTTCACATGATTTTTATACGTTATATATATATATTGTTCATATTGTACTAACATTAAATTTTTCATTTCTTCGTTAAGTTTTGGGATTTATTAGTTAACTAACATTTATTGAAAATCTTTTTTCTTCATTAAAATATTTTAATTAGAAAACAATTTTCAAAAAATTGAGAAAAATATTACAGATATATTTCACCCTACAACACCTTAGTGAACCTAAGATATCTAACTGGAACCCAAAGCTCCTTAATATTAAGTTAATATTGTAATTATTGTTAATATTAATATTTTATGGATGTAAATATTTGAGAGGAATATTTTGTGCGTATAGGAGCAAGGTGGAAGTATTGTATTCATGTTTCAATTTCTACTATTGTGATGGCTGAAAAAACACCTTTATAAAAACCTTTTTGCAAGAGCTATTGTATTGTATGTTTAAAGAAGATATGTCGGCGGTAGACCTGGGGGAAGCAGGTAGTGGAAAGAGACAGAGATGGGCTAAGAATTGTTACTTTTCATCTGTGTGAATACTTTATAGCGAACATTGCTGGAATATTGTAAAAGGGTCAATTCCCTTTTCAGGGTAACAGATACATTGTCTAATGGAACAAGGGAGACAAAGGTAGGGGCGCCACACGTAGGAAATACAGATTTCTGAGAATGTGTCGAAGATGACAGATATGAAATAGTATAGGAACACATTAAAGGGCCTCACCGCAAAAATGACATTTTCCCAGTAAATAGAGATAGCAAACAGATGGCTAAAAACGTGCGTTATCTAAGAGAACATTTAACGATCTAAAAGGAACTAGGGGAGAAAAGAGCAATTACTATATAGGTCGAGCATGAAAGATGAAAGCCGATATTTACAAGGCTTTTTCTGGGAAAAGAACGAACCAGGAAAATTGTAGGAGTATAGGGAAAGAAATACGAATAACCAATGAACAGCTTTCTAAATCGTACAAATCAGAGCCAGTCTGCGTTGAATAGATATTAGGGGATATCCAATAAGGAAGCTTTTAATTCACTCTGATTTCAGAATAATATAGAATTAAAATTTGGGTAAGGAGGGGCTTAGGAATAAAAAATAAAATGTTAGGGCGTTCAAGAGAGTGACAAGAAGTAAGAATTCGAAGTGAGAAGTAAGAGGACGGGGAGCTACCTGTAAAGAAATAAGAATTCGAAATCGGGCAGTGAGAGGTTCAAGAATTGTCTAATAATCAGGAACTAGAAAAAGTGATAGCTAGAATTCAGGTCTCCGACCTATAATGAGAAAATATTACATAACGAATAAATAGTGAGATACAGAAAGTGTCATGTGCTTTCGTGGCCAGTGTTCGAAACCTTCTCGTTCCGTTGACTTCCACAAGCACAAAACATCCAGTGAATTAGAACCTGAGAATTTATTATCCACAATTATAACGCAATCCTCCTCCCAAAGCCGAGGCTTAAAGAACCTCAAGAACATCGAGAGCTACAAAAACATCCGTCGTACACACCAAATACAGCACGCACCAATTCGAATACTGCTTCCGATAATTAATATCCTTTCCGATAGAAAAGATATTAATTTACCTAACTATGCATTTTTTACAAATATTAAAAGTGAAATGAATTCTCTATTCAGATCAATAATTTTCAAAAAAATAGAAATTTTCAAACGATTTAAAGTAGAAATTAATTAAATATTTTAGGTTTTTATTTAATATTAATGAAATATTATATTGCAACTGTGGATTAGATAGATGTTGTGCACAGAACAGAAAGCCTAAATTGCTGCAGGAACGCGTTCTTTTTTTCGTACGACATCTGAAGATTTAAGATAAAGCAGAAATGTATTAATCTGTACAGATTTCTGCAAATGTCAGCTGAATAATAACTAAATTATAAAAATTCAAAACAGTGTGAAATTAAATTAAAACAGGTATAGTTCCCCAAAAAAAATACACGATATAAAAAGCAAGTAATGAAAACTTCCCTTTGTTTGTTCCATTCCGCCTTCCGAAGGGCGGAAACTGACTGCTGAAGAAACAGCCTGGTTTGCTTATAATGAAGACAGAGTGTTCTTATGTAAATTTATTTCCCTTTTATTGGAGAGCAGATTAACAGAAGAAATTTTATTGGTGGGCCGAGGTGGAATGGGAAGAACACTGGAGATAAACGACGAAGCTGCACAAATTTTCAAACTTCGCTAATATTTATCCAACAGTGGAGAGGGTAATCTTTTGCATACGGAAAGAATTTATTCTTGTACTATGTATCATTAAAGTATACAAATGGTAGATTGGAAAGTTTTATATATATATTTAATAGTTATGTGGATAGCAATTCGGTAAAGTATTCACAACCGGAAAAAGCTAAAGCTGCTAAATTTTGGAATCTTATCGTTTCTTATGAATTCAGAGAAGGAATATGTTTATGGGGAATTATAAACGCTTAATTGCACTTATCTGTAAGGGCAGATGAATCTGATAACAGCAAAACCAACACGTGTTCTGCCCTGCTGATTACACGGCTGGTTTCCGCAATGTGAACACGGTGCACTAAGACGTTAACGTCATCTTTTTACCACATCATCGTTGTTTTGGGTGCTTTCCAATAGACATTTTTGATTTGTAGCATCTGTGTCCTTCGTTAACTCATTGATGACAAATCGAATTTTAAGTTCACAAATAAATTTACGCAAATATTTCAAGTAAATTTTCATAAAAGAAAAATTGCAAATCAGATACTTAATATCGACTAATACATTAGAATGTTGGAGCTCCGGAGTATTATTACAGAGTAGAGGGGGAAAAAAAAGACAAAAGATTTATGATAATGATTATGATGGTGATGATTAAAAATGAATTGATTTTATTGAAACACGGACAACCATGTAAACACCATGGAACCTTTGTCACTTATAAAGAAACTGTATTTTTGGAATGTTGGTGCCAGACTAAAACCTACAAAACCTAGTCTCTTTTGTACATATAGTTCAATAAAGATCGGAAAAGAGAATATAAAAACGTTATCACTCTTTATATAACAATATTTGGAAACTAAGCTCTTTCTCAACAATTTCGTTGTGCTGTAATATTCTTAAGTTAACATCGGCACATCGAAGGACATTTGTTGCATTTATGCCGACGATAACCTTTGGAGACTAAACTGTTTTTAAATTTTGAATAACCTATGAAATTTTATTTTACGCAGTGTTTTAAAAACAAACAGAATTCATCAATACGATTACGGAAACTGTGTTAAGGGGCGAAATATCTTGATATGGGTATACTTAAGTTTTATTTTGCAAAGTTAATTAAAAATGTATAAATTTTAATCCTTTTATTTATAGTTTTTCAAGACGCATGAAAACATGGCTAAGAACAACATGACAGATGATTGTGTCGGTTCATTGAAGAAATAAATGTAGGAGTGAATTTATTTCAGTGGTACTATATAATAAAACTTTAGCAGGGTCACGTACTTTTATAATACACACGGTCTATTTGATTTAATACATTACATTAACTATTTCCCAATAAAATGTGAACACACACGTATTAAAATAGAGTGAACATGAAATTACAAAATAAACAATAAAATTAAATAAAAATAGTAAGAAGTCATATTATGGATGTTACACACAAAACTGGATTCA
The DNA here is from genome assembly GCA_030762175.1 of Metallyticus violacea. NCBI lineage: Eukaryota > Metazoa > Arthropoda > Insecta > Mantodea > Metallyticidae > Metallyticus > Metallyticus violacea. Next base: position 62,920,747 of record CM060845.1, read on the forward strand.
CTCAATTTGGTACCTCCACCCGCTTCCCGGTTATCAGCCTTTTCAGACCTGAGATGTCTCATTTTTTCATCAGAAATTTACCTATTCTTTCTTCAGCTTTGCCTGCCTATAGTGCCCAGCCTTACCATTTCCCTCTCTTTGATGCCGTATTGGATTTTAGTGGGTACTTTTCCCTCCATTCTACCATATACTTACATTCAGCCAATATTGTGTCTATGATTTCCCTCCTCACAGATTGGTCGTCAGTGATCTTAATCATCCGGCATGCTAGTCTAGTGTAGTGAGTTTTGCCGCTGTTTTATGTATATTCCCTCCCCCGTTCGGATTTTAGCTTCGATTGTACTTCCAGCGAAATCATACCTCAGCATTGCGCAGTTGTCTATTACCTGTCCATATCCCTCAACCTTCCTCCATGCGCTCTTTCTATTCCTCTTACCGCCATATCATGTTAGTAATAAAAGCACCGAGATCTTGCTTCATTCTTTGAAACAAAGGAAAACACATGATAACTGACTTGGGTTAAGCTTGGCAAATATTACTATGATGCCGTGACGAGACGTAGCATTCCATTTTGAATTTGAACACAGTTTATGATCGCCAATGAATGAGATAATATTTATCATTATTAAAGCTTCTGTAATTGATAAATTTGGTTAAAATGTTATGAAAAGCCTAAGGGAAGATTTGCGTTAATCATTTTTATGTAACAAATGAAATTATAGTTGTTAAATGGAAACATAATCCTTTCTTCTGACTCTTAATGTCAAGAAAGAACATAGGACTATGAAATTATATTATAATACTTCGTAAAATGCTCTGTTCAAATTTATGTGAGAATTATTTGAACCAATACTAGATTTACCTTGGCTTCTCACAATTTTTCAGCAATGGAATATATTTCTGACTTTATTACTAGTCAAGAAAAAATAACATAATCCTTTCTTCTGACTCTTAATGTCAAGAAAGAACATAGGACTATGAAATTATATTATAATACTTCGTAAAATGCTCTGTTCAAATTTATGTGAGAATTATTTGAACCAATACTAGATTTACCTTGACTTCTCACAATTTTTCAGCAATGGAATATATTTCTGACTTTATTACTAGTCAAGAAAAAAATTAAATCCGAGGATTTTTTTAATTGGAAACGTGTTACGCCTTTACGGAAAGAAGCCTAGACGAATCTAGTGTTTGTTCAAATTATTTCTCATAAATGTGAATAGAGGATTCCCCCCCATTTTCCTGGATTTTTTGTTCACTGCAAGCTTATGAACACAATTTAAATCTCTGCTACAATCACTAATTGCACCAACTGTATTCCAATGTCTCAAATGCAGAAAATACTCCGTCGTTCCTATAGCTCTCCTTTTACGACTTTCGCTCCTACTGGGTTAAAGTCAAAGAATCTTAAAGTTAAGAGTAGGTGCTGCTTTTGCCATTCACTTGCACTGGTGTTGAAAGCTAGCATCGCGTTTGCGAAGCACATTCCAAACACTGGTGAGGTAGGAGATTGTAACTTCCGGTGTATGAGCTTACCTTGTTAGATCCACATCTCTCAGCTGTGCCGTGATTCTGAATGCAAACACCGCTCACGATTTCCTGTAGAGATGATAATGAACGGGAGGTGGGGGGCGGAATCTGCAAGTTCTAAACTCGTGTCTCAGATGTGGCCGATACCCCAAAGATGAAATGGGTCACGGTCTATCCCAACCGTTGCACACACTAAAGAATCAAAAGTGATCACAAAACTATTTTTTTTTTGAGGACTTAACACAAACTTAATTAAATTTTTTTGTCCTTTAAAGTTGGTCTATCCATTCCGCTTTCTGTCATTCTTAGGCACAGATCTTAACGGATTTTAGCGCACATTTTTGAAGTACTAAATGTTCTATAAGTTTTGTAAAGGTTCATATTTTAGTATACACACACACATACTGTAAGGCACTGGTATTCTCTTCTCGATCGTAAACTCAAGACCGCGGCTTCAATCCCCGCCAGGGTGAATGGATTTTTTTCGGGCGTAAAAATTCTTCGGAAAGTAAACCCTGAGTCCCGTGTCGTACATTTACGACACTAAAAATAATCTCAATCCTGAAAGAAGAGGTCTCTGAGCAAAATTTACCGGCTGCTTCACGCCTTGAATACTGTGGGACTCTGATGACCTGAGATGTTAAAGACCGTCCTTAAATAAAACTAATCGATCAATCAATCTCTTCTCTGCCTTTGTATATCATGAGCCGGTAAGCTATGGAATTAATCACCTTCCATTTAGTACTTTTTCAATAAGATAATTAAAGTATTTAATTATGATTCTGATTTTAAACTTAATATTTATAATTAAATAGGTAATTATAAATTAAATTTATCGTAGTCATTCCGAAACAATTGTTTTAAACAAATAGTTTGTGTATTTCTCGTGAAAGAAACCGTGCCCAAATATCTGGATAATGTTTCCAATATCGCAAAGGTGGTACGAGATGCCTTCAAGTTTTAGGGTCTGTGATTTTTTGTCAGGATTGGAAGCAGTTAGTAACAATGTTAACGGTGTCAATAAAGATGTGCTTCAGCATTTGAAGCAAATAATAACTCGCATCTAGCCAAGAGAGGTGGCATATTTTAAGCGATATTCTCATTATGCAAATGCTTATAGCTTAAATCATAAATGATGTCCTATTGTTTCAACCCTGGAAACTTTCTAACTTTTAATCAAGCGCAATATAATAATAATAACTATAATAATAATAACAATAAATTGATTAGTTTTCTCTTTAAATGACTTAATGCTTGATGTACTATTGTCATAGATCTCGGTTCGTGTGGTTAAACATTTATTGAATAGGCAAAAATTGCCATGGGTCGTTAAGGTGCAACTCCTGAGCAGGAGGTCTGGGGCTCGAATCCCGCTAGGGCCGGCCTCCCTGACATGTTTTTCCAGGCTTTCCTCAGTCCTCATAAATAGCAAATCGGAGAGGTGTCCTAAACTTAGACCTAGAACGGTTCCTTTCTTAAAAAAATTCCCAATATATCATTTCATCTCATGTATCATCGGTGCCCATCTCCTCTAGTGCCTCGGTAGTAAAAACGGGCGTTGAACACCATTAAAAAAACGCTGCAAGGAAACGTTTTTTATATTTCTGTTTACCTATGGGTACTTTACATAGCATTACTCAATCTGGGATATACCTAATGCCAGGAATTAACATTTGTAAATGTGTTAATTTGTTATGTTATCAGAAAAATTAAGTACAAATTGGATCGATAATGTGAACCAGAAAATATGTTGAGAGAATCTGTAATGATTTATAGTGCATTGTCAAAAGAGACAATATACAAATGATTGTTCGTATTTTAATGTCTGGAGATATTTCACTTTGCTCTTGCATCACAGTGCATTGAGAAATGATTTTTGACGACACAGGCTCTCAAATCCGATAGCGGCCTACAAAGCGAGCGTCTTAACAGGTTTGAGCGTACTGTGCCATACCTCGTTAGGTTGATTGATGGAAGAGAGTCGCAGATGGGAAGCCCGGAGGGTATGGAAAATTAGAGGCAAAGGCTGGGACTAGTCTTTCTGAAAGGATTCCAGCCGAAATCGGCTTTGATGCGATCAGCCACCGTCAAAATAATAGCCTCGGGTTCCGGTTGGAATTGGCGGCCATGCTTGGTGGTTATGTTGGTAATCCTGCGTGGAATGAAGAGGCCTGCATCATTACACCCAAAGGAAATGAGTCGTCAAACTGGTGAGTGAGCTCTGTCTTAAATCTTAGGCGTGTTCGAGCAATGAAGCAGTGGTAGTCATAAAAAGAGTCTTTGCATAGAATGCTGAAAGTTTTGGTCGTCTTTGGTCTCTAAAAAGAAAGAAAATCTTCTTGAACCAGGTTAAAATGCATCTTACTTCTACTACACTTTATTAAATACATAAGAACAAGAATGAGAAACAAATGTTAGGCTGGATCTATGTCAGTCACGGTGATGTGAAAGCGCCTATCCACTTGAATTTAAACACTGCTTTGAGTAATGTACAGGCCTTTTCACGGTCGAGTCGTCCAATTCACTGCGGCTGGTGAACCGGCCAGCCACAGCGGCTGCTCTCGGCGTATGTGATTTAATATTCCCCAAATGATTCTAAGTTCTCACGACTACAGTACGACTAGAATGAAAATAAGTATTACCTTATGATAGAAGATGTTGAACGTGTTTCCCTCCTCCTTCCAAATATTTTTGGCACATTTTAAATAAAATTTCATCAGTTCATCTGTCAAAATCAGTCATTTTCTGCCCAATATTTTCTTTCAGTTCCACTATTATTTTTCAAGTTTTCCGATAGATATACATCGCATGCAGTTAGATCAGGAGGTCGTGGGGGCTAGAAATTCTTATTCCAACTTCATCTTGTTTCTCCCCAGTCCTTTCTACTCTTCGCTTCTTATCGAGAATAGATCCAGTTTCTGTAAATTTGTTCTCTCTATGTGAAACCAGGTATACCTGGTTATTATATTAAAAACTACCTTTTAACTTCCATGCAAGAATGTTTCGCATACACATTCATATGTCGAGGCATTACAAAAACCCAAAGTGCTCAAGATCGTATCCGTTGCTATGTAATTAACGCTTCTGGCAGCATTACCGGAAGTCTTTGGTTCTGTTCTCCTAAACCAAGTATTATTCATTCATCAGCTCTCTAGATCTTCGTTGTTATGAAGAACATTTGTTCATATTAACTCTACTAGTAATCCAGTGAGATTGGAGTGATTCAAAGGTCGTGTTGTACGCCAAACCATATGCGACTAGAGATACCCGCAATGGTTGGCCGGCGAGCTAGTTACATGAAGGCGACAACTCGACAGTGCAGGAAGTTAATTTTTTCTCAACTATAATTTCATGTGCAATCGGACGGAAAATTAAATAAATGGACTTCACACACAGTTTAAAACTATATGTTATATTTTTACAAAGAATAAAGTTTTTTTTAAAAATATTACTCCCTTAGTATGATAGTTTTCAAGAAAACTTTTTTTAATGTTACCGTATTGTATTAATGTTTTCTTTTTATTTGAAACTTAGCTTTTAACTTCTTAAAAATGAAAGTTGAACAATAACTCATTCTAAAAGTAATATCTTGGCAAACATAATGATTTACAAAAAGCATAACCATTACTTTACAAGATCAATGTTATTGTTTGGGCAAATGCGTTGTTTTTGATCATGAAAAGTCTGTAAAAAGGGTCTGAACGTCCGAGGCCTACCTTTGACATAAACTGCTTGTTCCAGAATTTTGGAAGAATAAAACAAAACAAAAATATCCATATGGATTGACATTCTAATGTATTTAGTTTAATTTCTTGAAGTCAATAGCCATTGTTCCGTTACATTAATTTGTGTTGGAAATACACTTTTTAATTATTTTGTAACGGTTATAGGGCTGCATTAATAAGCTCTTGTCTGTTCTCCAATAAGGTGAAAATAGCGCGTCAATAACAAGTGTTAGTTTTAGGTAATTCATTCTGTATTTTCCATTATTATTTTTTTTAATGATCAATGTATAAACATTATTGTATTAGGATAATTAACTAATTGTATAACATTAGTTACAAATTAAAGCAATAACATGTTTTTGAAAGCAGAGAATCATGTGCACAATTAATTGGTTGACGTACTTAACACTGGATTGAAGATGATAGGGTAGGAAATCACTATCTCATTAAGTTGTATATTTTTTCTCTTTTCTTTTGTACATTCTTAATTATAGTTAAAGAGATCTTTAGGCACACATTTAATTACACCCAAATAGTTTTCCAAATCTTATTTTATATGCAGTTTCAGTTCGAGTATTCATGGCACAACAGACTCTACGAATGAAAGTGTTCCCTTTACTGCTGCAGTATTCAAGAGATGCTGTCTGCCCATGGTCTATTGGAAGACTTGCATTACCTCTACACCACCCATCCCGCAGGAACATAAACATTTCGGTTGGACAGTCCATTGCTCTCACCCATCAGACTTTAGTTTGTGTGTGCAACGCTCACCAGAGCCAGAAGTTGGCACTGAACTGAGGGTCCAGTTGACATTTAGCTAACAAGCGTGCGACTGAAATGTGAGCCCGAAACAAATAAATCCAACATGCTTGCAACAAACACAGTAGTTGCAGCTGGATGCAGCGCAACAATGCGAAGCAGCGGTCTGTTATTTCCTGCCAGCCCTCGCCCCAAACCGCAGCACCACCTCTGCAGACGAAGAGTTCGGTACAGTTGCGGAACGCTTCAAGAGCAGCAGTCAGTTCTTTGATGCAACCATTCGTCAATTCGTTCTTGGGATTTTATTTTTCCCTTACTTTACGATACCTCTTATTGAAATACTTCCTTCAAAAATATTTAAGTTATTTCATCCAATTTACGATTATTTTTGGTAAGTGAGTTGAGTACATGCACAGCACATGGACAACATTACAGGTCTTTATTTTTAATGAACTTTACTACGGTAAACAGCGATGATTTCAATTTTTCTAATAAAATAGAATCTTCACTTCTTACACAGCAGTCATGAGTCTATTTAAACATATTCAAAATACTAACAAACATATCACGATGGAAACTAGTTTACATGTGTTCGAGAGAGAAACTATTTCAAGGCTATCCCTTCTTCATGTCTTCATGCAGCACAGTAAATATAAAAAGCCGGAAATAACTGAAAAGTATAATATCGGAAAACTGGCATGAACTCCTAGATGAAAAATATGCAAATACCAGATATAGAAGAAGGTGCTAGTTAGTGACCATATTTTATTGAATTATTGATATCATTGGGGTCAATGCTTACAACATCCATTTGGGCCATAGGAATAGCATTCCATTTCATTAAGGATCTTTTGCGATAGTTGGTGAATCCAGATGAGAAATAAGAATTCAGAAATTCCATCGCACTTGCATATGCCTTATTCTGGGAATTAAATTCAGCATCCCACAGGAGAGAATTTGACCAAAAGGAAGAAACTTTTTTGCAGCATTCCGGGAAAGTTTGTAGGTGCTGTGCGAATGGAACTTACAAATGTTGCTGAAAAAATATTTAAACCACATAAATAAAGTTTCATTTAGACTGAATGTTAATATATGTCATTTTTAGAAAACAGTTTCTGGATGCTTACCACGGTAATTAAACACGAAAATTAAAAACGTGAAATTATCTTGGTCATTCATTATTAATTATTGTAGTTACGAATGTATTTGTTCGTTATTATTCGTACTCTTTCGTATCTGCCTGATAGATACACTTAACTTCAATGAAAAATTTAAAAACATTTTTTTTTCAATAAAAATCTTGCAGACTAGTTCCGGCTGTTTACGTCGTTTTATGGTATTCAGCTAGTTGGGGCTGAGCTAGATTTTATACGCAAGGTTTGTCGTAGAAAGTTCTCCAATAACAATTTGTGGACTTTATAATTTTGAACTTATAGTCAGTTTAAATGTTTTTAATGCCACTAAACGTTCTTTGTAAAATTAATTTAATATATGATCACGTTTTTTGTACAATCTCTTCATAAATTTAGCTTATTTAACTATTCTTAATGTGTCTACGACAGCTGTATTCAATTTTATTTAGATGAGTCTAATTTCTCTTGACGCAGGAATAGTTATAATATACTTTGAAAGATTATTATTTCAATCAGGTTACATGTATAAACTTGTGCAGCCAATTTCGTCTGTCTATAACAAAAACTTCTACGAATGAAGTATTATTTTGTCAAGGAAAAAAGCAAGGAAACAATGAACTTTTTTAAACATACCAAAGAGATTTTAAAATAACATCTGATAGCTAGCAATACATTTTTATAACACAGAAATTTTCTAACCTCCTTTATAAGGTGCAAAGCAAAAATAAATATTTTTTTAGCTTAAATTTTAAAATGGGGGGGCCCTTTACTTTAATATATTAAGAATATCTAACGAATATTTTGAAAACGCCTTATTTTTTAAAGAACCTAGAAGTGTTCTGTTTCTGCTGTAAAGTGTGTTTTAAAAATGACAACTGTTCAAGTAAAAACAAATTATCTTTCATTGTTCTAATCATAATGTGTATTATGTAGGATATATTCGATACTATCCTATAAGTTTTAAGAGAGGTATAGGGGATAATTGTGAAATAGTTGTATTATGCGTTTGCAATATTTTGATTTTCTTGAATTTTGCTTTATTCTAAGAATGTTATGTATTTTAATATATGGAATATACTTAAGAGAATTTTAATATGAGATTTCATTCTTGTGTGTTTGATGTGAAATTAATGAGCGCACATTATCAGCAACACAGTACTTACCCATGGATTTTAGTATTCAAACACTCAAGAAACGAATAGGTAAATTTTATTGTGTATAGTTATAAACTTACCATTTGAATGATCTTAGCCCTTTCCCATATAAAAATGCCTTTTTGCTTTAATGTATTTCTTTAAATACATTTAAGGCGATATAATTAATGTTGTATAGTGTTATAATGTTTATTTCTAATTGTTGCAGGTAAGTACAAGACTTCATGACGCCATTTTAGCGGATGATTCAGGCTTTACTGTAAGTGCAAGATATTTACCCTATTTTAGCTTATAAGTCAAAATATTACAATTCAGACCTTCAAAAGAACTTCTTTCATTGATAGTTATATAAGAGCAATTATTTAAAACAGTTAAGTAGCTTAGCTAAGGCTTCAGTAAATATAAAAATGTTTACACAAGTAATGTATACTATTTTTTCATGTGGAATAACGTTTCCAACAACTTCATATTCGAGGCGTGCATTTTTTATAGATATTAATAATTCATCGTAAATAACTATAATGGTAATATTAAATAATTTATTCTTAAGTCATCAATTTAAATAGTAATATGTTATTTCTCTCATGTATCAAATTAAGTTGTACAGGGTTTCCAAAATATGTTCTCACCGCTCGCACGGTTTTGTGTCTCAGTATGGCTCCTCTCCATACTCAAGGCCTATCCTTTAACCTTTCGAGCAGTCATCAGTCTATACTCTTCGCAAAGACTTTGGAACAACAATTTTTGTGTTTAAATGTTGTAAAAACGAATCAGCGTCTCTTTCGTGAGGAATTTACTCTGAAGTTACCTGAGCAATTGTCTCTTCTCAGAATTAAAATTCACCATCATGTGAATAAATTTGATACTGCGGGTTTGGTGAAGACAAGCTAGAGTTTAACAGAGGACTAATTAGATAAATTGGCACTATTCTTGAACTTTCGCCAACAAAAAACAGCACAACAAATTATAGTTTCAGTGTCTTTTGCATATATACCAATAATTGTTAAAATTCAAATGACAAGATGATCCCGTAGCATGTGTGCGTTATTGCGAGTGGTTTCTTTCATCAGTGACTGAAGAGTTCGACCAAAGGTGCTCACAACACTCGCCATTGGTGTTGCGAAAATCCAAATTGTATACAAGAGTCTTTATGATAGGAAAGTTGGACACATAGGGCCCGGCTGACTGTCGCATGTCCAGCTGCTGAGACGCAAAATCGCATACGAGCCTTAAGGACAAATCTGCAAGCCCGGCATGTTTCGCATAAGAGTTTCCTATTGCTGTTTAACACGATAGTCCATATGGAAATAATAAATATACATGTTTCTTATTTGTACAGATACCTGTCTTTCAGAAACACCTTTTCAGCATTTAACATTTATATATTTGTGCATTTTGATCAACTCAAGAAGCATTTGTACATAGAGTTAATACTGGAAAACGTGAGGAATAATCATTAGTTTCTAGTGCAAAGAATACTTTAAGGTTACCTAGTTTTTGCTAAATCTATGAAAGTATTTAAAAATCAATATTTTATAAAATATATATTTTCTAAAGTTAATCAAATGTCTGTAAGCCCCTTACTTAGAAATCATTATGTCTCTTTGGAATTTCAGTAGTCGTAATATTGAAATCGCAAGGCGATATATCAAGGCTATATGGGGAATGAGTAAGAAATTCTCACCTCATTACATCTTTGAAGACTTAAGCTAATTTCGTTTAACTCATGTAACTGCGAATATGCATCTGTTCTTGCATTGTTAATCATATTCAGCATTATTTTATGTATCATCTTATCGTCTTACCTATATAGAAATTTTGGCACCGAAGGCTTTTGGAGAACTCCATTCTTTTACTCTTTCAAAGCTAAAAATACGACATCCCTTTTTATCCAGTTTATTTATATTTATAATTCAGCTCTTGTAATAGTGAATGGGGCATGGCTGTTTATTTTGTAAAAATAAAGTAGTTCAGCTAACTTGTTTTTAAGTTTTGTGATTTCTGCTGTTGCATCCTACTAGTAAATGTAAAATGTTTATTACATTCCCTTTATGTTTATAAACGATAATTATATCTTTATTATTTGCCACATTAATATGGAGTGTTGCAATATTTATTGAATAATTTAAATATTTAGCTGCTTGCAGTATTATTATGAATATTTAATGTATTTAAATACTCCAGTAAAACATTTGTTAAGGGTTTAGTTGTGGGAATTGTCTAAAAAGCTGTCATTCCTGCCTTATATTGCACTGATTCCTTCAAGAGTAATTTAGTTACAATGAAAAGTAATTTTTCTCTTAAAAGTGCATTAATAGCTTTATAAGTTAGTAGTTTGAAATAAGTGATGCGAAGTTAGAATAAATTTCAATAAACAAACAGTTAAGTTATCTGTTATCATTTAATGCATTCTAGTACTATGTAATACAAATTACAACGCATTTATAGTGTGTTTGTAAAATTATTGATACCGGCTATTTAAACGAGAACTAGAAATTTGAATCAAGAATCCGTAGCTATTTATAAATAAAAACTTTTGCCTTTTATTAAAAGTTATCTTTCGGGTGAATTTAAAAATGTTATCCAAAGTGCAGCTCAAAATTTATATTAATAAAATGTTAACACTTCAGAAACATACGATAAGTCATGGAAACGTTATGATATAATTTTACAAAAATAAATTGTATACAAAACTAAAATATCCTCATTAACAAAACCCACAGTTATACACGCAACTGTATTTATGAGATATTTTATATTAAATACTATTTTGAAACGCATAATTTTTCCATTTAAGTAATTATCAGTGCTGTTTATAGTTGTTCTATCTTTATTTTTTATCTTGAAATTCATTGGTCAGGGTGAGAGAAAATGCATCTTCATAACATTAAGAAATTAACTGAGATGTTTTGGCACGTATAAATAACGTCGCATCATCCAATTTATTGTAATACTGAATCTGATTTTGTAGGATTTATATATATGTTTAATTGCTCAATTTTCATATACAATTTTAAAAATTCTAGCACTTGCTTATTTCTCAAGAAAAGGAAATTTTCTCATCACTACACATGGCCAGCCAACCTTCATTCCTATGTGTTGTGACCACCTTAGTGTTCTTGTTCATATAAAGACCGTCTTCAATGCTGTATACAGTAACATGAGTTAAAGAATGCCTGCCAAAGTGTGTGCGATGACGTCCTTCAATTCATCAACTGTGATGAGTCTCTCAGGAGCTCCTTCCTTCAGATAACTTCCGTAACCAATAATTATCAGACAATCTCTGCAGAGAGCTCAAACTGAATGAGCCAATGCAAACACTTTTGGGTACAATCGCGAAATGATTGCTGAAAAACTGCGTCCACATTCGCATTAGCATTGAATAAGCGCGATATAAATTTGCAGAGGCAATGAATGCCATTCTTTCTATAAAAGAAATTAATAAATTACGCTTTTCATTAGGCCGAAAACCTGTAATTAAGTCACAACAATAAAAAAAACAAACCAAGCCATGGGGATACTAGAAATCCCATATCTTGTGTAGTAGGTCAACGCCAGAATTTAAAGATTGTACTTTTGAAAAACCCTATGTATTGGATTAGCTCCATATAACGCTCATTTTTAACCTCTCATCGTCAAAGCGATATAGCGAATGAAATGAAATAAAATAGCCAGTCTTCTTATGATTTGAAATCGTTATACGAATATAACGAAACTAGCCACATGAGTGAAGTGATCGACTTTCATTTGTCTTTTGCAAACTCTGTTTTGTTTGAAAGAACTTTAATGATATTATACAGTTTACTAGCAATCAAGTTTTATTTTTTAAAATACATATCTAAAAACTAGTTAAGTTTTAAAATGTAAAAAGTAAAACAACAGCTTAGTGTTGAAGTGGTGTTAAATAGTAACACTTCTGTTTCTTCTCGGTTTTCAATTTCTTTCCCCTACGTTTAAAGATCTTCCTTCACAATAATTATAATCTTATATCTAAATGAGGATATTAAAAGAACCGCACGAAAAATTCATTAGGGTACTGTCTACAGGTTCTGAGAAAAATAATGCATAGAAAAGCTCTTTTCTTGCATTCTTTTAAAATGTGTTTAAATTAATATATATGTATAAAATAAATTTAATAGTATAATAATGCCCACGCATTATATACGTATTCCAATTTAGATTATCCATTAACTTTTTAATTTGACATGTCGCAAACTGTGAAATAATATTATACCTTCATTACCTAGAACCTTTAAGTAATTTAAATGCTTCCTTAGTGATGAAGAATTATACTTTCCTACCAGAAATGCATTCATTTACTGAAGAAAAGGCAGATCCGGTTCTAAAAGTCATTATAAGAGCTAAGAAACTTCTCCATTCAGTGGCTAACCATAAAATTCGCAAACTGTAAAGTGTAGTTGATTCCGCTCTCTGATAAATGAAAACGTTATTTTTTTATCTTTAATTGCACGATTTATTTTATTTCTTCATTTCAACCGGATGGAAATTTACCTTAATATGAACTTAGTCCAAACCATCTTTACCTATAGATCAGCAATTTAAAGAAGTGAGTGATACTTGTAACAAATAAAATGGTGAGCAAAATAAAACCATAAACTTCAAGGCTCACAAACAGAAGGCCTCGAGTCACATGCTGCACACGGGCCGTAAATATGCTATGTTTGCTGTAAAGGAATAGGGGAATGAAGTAATAATATTTACGTTCGTTTTTCACGTGATATTCATAGGAAAATTAAAAACTACGCTGGTAAACATGATCTTTTATTGCAAGGAAATATTGATTTTCCAATATCAAAGTGAGCGGCAGGGTAAATATATTGATGCCGCAGAATTTATCTAGAAAGAACAAAGTAAAATAGTCCTGTTGTTAAAAGGTGAATGATTGTAATAGATTTCTACTTTCGCTAGTTTTTTCATTGGCTTTTAGTTCTGTCATCAAAGAAAACATATGCCGGATAAACCATTGCACATGATCCATCCTCAGCGTAATTTTACGAGTTGAAATAAAAGTGTAATAGTTACACAGTGTTATGAAATATGAAGAAAGCTGTGTTAAAGAAAACGAAATAACTTGAGATATTGTTTTTGAATGTTTTTATTTCTTCTAATTTTCAATATGTATCGTACTAAATTTTATGAACAGTTGTAAGCTTTTGTAATGGTTGTGCTTCTAGAGCGGGCCATTGGAAATTATTATTATTATGTCATAGAGCAGCAATTGTTTCATAACATTAATATTGAAAGTTATATGAGCTACTGATCTTGGTGGAATTGTGTTTCAACTGTGGAAATAGCTAATAAAACTATTACCAACATTTTTAATTTGATTCAATATGGGGACAATATTCCTGAAGGTTAACGCTTGTCTTCCATAAGAAATTTAATAGAAAATATGCAAATAATTACAGAGGGATTAATGTAGTAGCTTTAATTATTAGAATTTTTAGTGGATTGGATAATGTTGAAAGACCAGGTGGGTTTTGTTTGAGAGAAACCATATATGAATACATTATTTTATATCTCGAACAATTGACTGAAAGGTCAGAATATCAATTTAATAATCGTTGACCTTGAAACGTCGCATGATTCAGTATTTATAAATCGTTTGTGATATGAGATTAAGCAAATTGATGTTTGTGGAACTGTAATATATTTAATTTTAAGAACGGTAGAGACTGTCAGAGAGGAAGGAAGATTCCTAATCCATTTAAAACAACAAAAGGACTTGTACAAATGTCTCTTAACACATTTAAAATATTTTCAACCTGTTTTAGGATACTAGAATCGATTTTTGTTGTTTGCACAAGGTCACAATAGCCCAAAGCAGGAATAATTATGAAGGAGCTACATTTATGAGGGAGCTCATGGAAGCATTTGAATTTGAAGATATCCGGTGAATATGAACAAAAATAATATATATTTATTAGAGAGGGTGGAAAAGACATTAAATTACCTCAAGGGATCATCAAACTACTAAAGCAGTGAAATGTTTTTGATCAATAATTAATGAATGTTGAAGCTGCTATGGAGATGTAGACTACAGAATAGTTCAGGCAAGGGATTTATTGAAAATGCTGAATGAGTTTTATTAGTAACAAAGAAGAGAATTGTCCAAACAGTTTTAGAGAATATATTGAGCTGTGTCGTTGAAAGGTTGACATTAATAGAAAAGTAAATAGCGCAGTAGATATGGATGTAATTCAAGAGGGGTCAGGTTTGAAAAGAGGAGAAATAAAGAAGTGAGACAGTTGATGGAAGAACCAGCTACCGAGAAGATTGAAAGCCGAACTCTGCAGTGATACGGGAACATCAATAGCATAACTGGAGAGAGACGGTCTTTGGTAGACTTCTGGAAGAGAAAGCATTGACAACCGAGAGCATCAATGGAAATCTTGTGTATTCCAAATGATGAAACGATGCAATGCAGGAAGGAAGAAAACTGCCAAAATCTTGAAGAATGACGACTAGGAATACAGGGTAACCGCTGACAAATGGAAAACCCCCAAAGGTAAAACTAAAAAAATTCCGAAGTAACCATATTTTGTAAATACTGTAACTTTTACTGATTTGTAGTGATACCACTTTAAAAATGTTCAGTAGGGATGAACAAGCGTTTCATAAAAATTCAAGCTGCAGCAGGATAAAAGGTAACTCAGTTCTTTTGGGCATTGTAAGAAGTTTGTGGGAGAGAAGTGCATTGCAAGATGGATGGTGGTAGTTCGGGAATATAGACCATGCGCTAGTAGCCTTGTGTTTCATCTTTTAAGTATTGCCAAGTTGAATGGGTTTTGTTGGCAGAGTTTGGCCCCACGTTGTTGATACCAAACTATCAAACGGGTTGTTATATGTTGGTTATCATATTATGAAGCAGTTTTGGTGTGTGTTTACACTTTGGTGACAATAATTTCTCGGGGGATTATTAGGCTATTTTGTTGATTCGTACTCCACAGTACTGGGAGAGGAGACATATATGGTTATTTATTATGCTCATGATCTTTCACATTCTCTGGTGTTCTGCGTACGATAGACCTTAACTACGTCCAATATAAATTTACCCGAAGTAACTTCCAAGAACATGAACAGATTTAAAAATGATGCCCTAGTAGAGCAAACAACACTTGGGAACAACAAATGGGGAAACAGCACTTTGACCAGCAAATGCATTAGCTTTTGATTTCAAAGAAGATATTACTCGTCTATTAGATTACACATAATAAATAGTCATAACTCAAACACATTTATTTGTACTTGCCACAAAAATATCAAACACATGTATTAGCCAGTGACGTTTTAACAATATTTTATGCAAATATATTATTGATATTGCTGCATTATCTTTGTCGGCACTTGACAGTGCAGGTGCCGACATTTGAGTTCCTCTTTCTGCGGTGTGAATATAATTAAATTTCACGAGATATATCCGTGTCTCTTTGACCACTGAAATGCTGAGGTATCTTTTTTGTATATAAGGAAGTATATGGAGGTGAAAAGCATTAATACGGTGGTTTTGGTCGACTTGTACAATCATTTATTGGTTGAAAAATTCCTGTGCGGTTTTAGTGGAATATTGTGCAGGTTTATAATCTTGGAAAAATAAAAGTTTTATATTACAAATAACATACTTTAAGGATACTGTAAACAATGAAATAAACCATTGTAAATGACTTTCTTCACGACTTTTCAACATCTGTAAAGACACACAAAGTGTTTGGTGTGCTGATTGATTGATTATGAAGTTTGCAGTTGTATTCGCTGTAGGCAAACAGTAAGAAATGGTGAAACTCAGCAAGAGTGGTTAAACGGCAAGATATCAGAGGATTTTCGATATCGAGTGTTAGCGACCTGCCTTAGAATTGAATGTCTCACCTACTTGCAAAGGAAGCAAAGAAAGAGGTTAGGTTTTCGTATTATGCAAGTTTGAAGGAGATTTCTCCTGGGACTGCCGGCTTCATCTACAGGATTCAGGGGCCGGGGAGACAGAGTTTTAGGGTAGTAGGACTAAACTTGCGCGCGCATACACACACACACTTACTTGTTCCTGCTTTTTTTTATTTCTTCTTTCTCCTTACCTTCTGTGAAAAGCCCTGATGGGAGGATCTGTTGAGTGAATGAAGTTGGTTGGTTCCTTTCGCGCACTGATCCTTCTTTCTTTGCTTTTCTTTTTCTCTTTTTTGTTCTTCTCCCCGAGCTCTCCTATCCCAGCAAGAATATGTCGTGTGTCGTTACTTTGAACAATACTGAGCAAAAGTCCTTTGTTACTTGGCTGCAATCTCTGTGCTTAATGGAGTTAAAATATGATAAGACAGTCAAGTCATCTTCTCCTTCTTATTAGCGCTGAATAAACAAACAAGAAAATGCTCCTTAGAAACAACCGAAAGCTAATCTGAACGTAATGACATCTGGGAGGAAAGCAATTTGAAGATATGGAAAAGGTAATGCGATATGACTGCTTTCTGTTGAAATGAATTCAACTGAAGAGCTTTGCAAAGGGGATTAATTAAAAATATACATAGAAAAAGAAAAAGTTCATACTTCTTTCAGTTGCTAAAAAAATGTAACTGTAATTGTTGAAGATATTCTACTTTCAAAAGCTGCAATTGAAATCTTAGCTTTTCTTGGAAATTGCGGAGAGTGGAATTTTTTTTACTTACGAATAAACTTCGGATGGGAAAATTTGTTGTTGAAAACAACATTCAAAATTTATATAATAATAATAACAAATAACTTTTTTCTCTTTTCAGTTAGAATACAAACAAAAATTCAAAATATAGAACAAAAGAAAAATGGAGGAAGGCAGAGAAGTAGGATACTCCGAATAAATTTTAACACTGCCTTTCGTTGTCCAGAAAAAAAGCTTAATATCAACACTTTAAACATTTATATTTTAAATTTTCTAGGAAAATTTTGTTTTGCCATCATTTCACAATATAATTGTAAAGTAGAAAAAAGGTTTTATTTAATGATTGCTCCGTCACTAATCAATACAATACCAAGCAACTTTAACCTTTAGTTCTTAAAAAGATATGTAAGACTTAAAAGTGCCACGAGAAATTTGCTGAAACTAGCTCTCCAGCTCTTATGGGATATATATATATATAAGTACACAGGTGCTACAAATCATAAAATTTGGAAAACATTAAATTTAATAAAATGAAAGAAAATCACTATTTTTTTAAAATGTTAATTTATATCGACAAATGCTCCTAAATTTTGATGATCATCTACATTTCATATGACATTCTCATCCCCCTCCAAACTTAAATACAAAATGTTTTGCAGGGTTCAGCATCCCAAGACATATCTTTGAAATAAATCATGCCAACCTTATCCTCCTTGATTTTTCTTTATTGGCTAAACTAATTTGCCAATACAGGAGTTATCTAAATGTTTTCTGAATCAGTCCTCTATTTCTCTATTCAGTTCTATCAGTTTCTCTATTTTTGACTAACATCCATTATCTCCATTTTTAAATTACATCATTTTTGTAATCTCAGTAAAAGAATTTACATTAAATTCTATGTAGATTTGACTAAATATTTTATTGCATAAGTTAAGAAGTGATGTAACTAACTTCGAAATTCGAAAAGACCAATGCATATAAAATTGGACACCATAAACTTTACAAATTGGTATTGCCTTAAAAAGTATATATGAAAATAGTTAAGAGATATATGGTTATGTAAGGCCGTTTTCATTTTATTATATTCTTTTCTCGTTTAATGCGAAAATTTATCGCATACTTATGAAAACCAACAACTTTAAAGTACAAAAACCCGAAAAAATTAATGGAAGATATGTAAGAAGGTTCATGTCGTAGGTATAATACATGTTCTAAAATGTATGTATGTCATATTTAATGTAAAATTTCATCGGGGATATAAAAAGTTAATTCATTTTTAAATATCTTGCTGCGAAAAATATAACAATAACTTTATTTGATTATCTTTCTGCCTCTAAAGAATGGGTCAATATTATTTTGATGTTCCATCAATAATACCTAAATTCATTTAAAATAGTTTATTACATAACGATCATTAAATGACAGCTATTAAGACGAGTAAGAAATAAGTTAGGAAACGTCGATGTCACTAACTTTAACGTTCCTAAATATCTCAGTCTGTATCGAAATGAATGTCATTCTGAAAGGAAGCACATTTTAGTATTGGAATAGAACCAAGATATATTTAGAACACGCTGGAAATGGCCAAGAGGTGAGGTTTACTACCTCAACTTTGGAGTATGTGCTAACTCTGTTTATTTCTAAATTGTATTTATTTAATAAATTGCAATTTTTCCATATAGGTATTTTTCATTGAATTTGTGTATAAGTCTTGGAAATAGGTATAAAATCGACTTTCTTCTAATTTTTAAATAAATTGTATGTTTTATGCTCGGTATATTCGAGGACTATATCCCTATAAAAAGGAAAAGTTTAATAAAGTGCGATAACTGTGACAAATTTGTATATGAAAACGTTAGGAGTAGGTATGTCATACTCACAAATAACATATTGTAAAAGTATACAAATATAATAAAACTTTCAATAATATGAGGTCATTTCTAATTTTTCATTTCCATTTTATATTGGGAAAGCCCGAATGTGGCTAAATTTTCTTAGCATTCGCATTTTCAGAGAGAGAAAGCGCTATGTAAGAAATATTTCACCGACATCTTGTTTTGTTTGTAAAATAGACATAGGAAAGCAGAGAGTTTTTTTTTGTGCCATGTTCTCTTTATTAGTTTGTTTTATCTTTTGTATTTCTCGATTCACAGAGTCTTTTATGTTTACTAGCATCGCAATAGGGTAATCTTATCAACACTACAATCTAGGAATTCTTTGCTGAAGCCGAAAATGATTTTTTTCAAATCGCTTAGAAAATGCTGACCAACTACGCAAGCGCAAGAAGTAGAACTTTCTCCTTCAAGCGACCTCCTGCCCATCTTTCCGCTTTCCCCAGCCATACGAGTTTTTTTTTTTTTAACTCCCTGTAACCGCATTTTTACTCTTTTGGGCAACTTATTTACTTATGGTCATTTCGAATATATAAAGCAAATTACTATTTGGATAACACCACAACGTTTCTTGCTTTCAAGTATTTACTTAAAAGGAAATGCATTTTTTGTTCCCTAGATTCTTTTATTTATATATGCTTCACCATATGCTACAACGGTCATATACAAATACCAATATACCCAAGTAATGTCTTAGAGCTCAAAAAATATGAAATGTACAATTAACAAGCATGTGGCAATTATGTTAATGCTTCCTCCTTTATGTATTTTCAGAGGAAAGTCCTGGCAAAAAATCTGAAGTATAAGGATCATTGAATTTTCTTCCTCCCCCTTTCATTTTCTGTGTATTTAAACAGGTTCGTGTGTTTCAAAAGTCGTCGAGGTAAGATACAAGGTACTGTAGAATCAGAGGGGGTTGCGTAATTGCATGGACATTTAAAGAATTGTATTAAAGAATTGTATAAGAAATCACGGGAGAAAAACGATATTAAATAAATAGGTTTCACACATTGCAACATTTAGATATTTATTTCAATTATCATGTTTATAACGCTCCACGTTTTGAGTTTTATGTTAGTATTATTTCCAAGAGCTATCAATACATACAAAGGTGTATATTTACATTATTTGGCACACGAAACACGTTCTGAAAATGAA
The DNA here is from genome assembly GCA_030762175.1 of Metallyticus violacea. Taxonomy (NCBI): domain Eukaryota; kingdom Metazoa; phylum Arthropoda; class Insecta; order Mantodea; family Metallyticidae; genus Metallyticus; species Metallyticus violacea. The sequence goes on from CM060845.1 coordinate 62,940,742, forward strand.
GCCCTTACTTCTGGAGGAGAGAACGATCGGTGATTCGACGAGGTCAAAATAGGCACGCCCATCAGCAGAGAGGTGGGAGAAAGCAGACAGCGCAAGACTGAGGTAACAGCAGATGACAACTGCATTTTCATAAGTCCAGCTGCTAGATTCAGGTGGCGTTTATAAAGTGAAAACACGATAAACCCTTAAGCTTTAGGGAAGCAACCGAGTTTATCCTTACAAAAAGCATATAAAATACTTCGTTGGGTGTCTGAAAGGTCCAGGTATATCTGCGCAATCCTCATTGTGGTGACTTTTCATTGCATTCGCAGAAATAGAAATAATACCAAGCTTGTAAATTTGAACAAATAAACAATTTGTGTACTATATAGGTTGGAAGGGGTTAGTGTTAGAGGAATAAATTTTCTATCATGATTTTCTTTGTGTCTCTTATAGTTTTTGCGATCTTAATTATGCTCTTTGATACCATAACTGGTAATATCTTGCAGCAAAGAAATTCGACACACGAAGACAGATCGCTTCTAGCGGTAACCCTGGGCTTGAGACACAAACTGGCCTGTCCACTAATTGTTTACGCGTGAGGAGGTCGTGTGATCTTGTACGTCCGCACAAGGCAAAGACACGGCTCATCTCCTCGCCATTCACACATTATCTTGCAGGACCTGGCAATTTACTCTAACCTTTAACATCAAATTGAGCGAAAGCCATAAATAGAAGGAGAGAATTTGTTACGTACCTTAGAACTAACAGACAGAGAAATAGTAATCCCCTAATTCTTGCGCGTGTTTGTAACATAAACGGAATCAATTTGATGATCAACACAGCAAATAGTAAGAACCTTTTTGTTAAATATATTGCCAAGAGTTATTCGTTGAAAGAACCCTTCCATCGTGTACTACTATTATAATATATACATAGTATAGTATATATTTAATAACATAAGCGGGGACGACAACCTTTGGGACTCGAATTCCGGCAGTTCCGAGCTCAAGTCACTCGAGAATCACCATCCTGATCTTGGGTTTGTTCGTGGTTCCCATTGGTTGCTTGTGAATGTTGAGGTGGCCTGGTGTGGTGTGACGGTGACTTGCGCATCGAAAATATTCGCTGATTATTGTATTGCTCGTCCATTATTTAACCTCAGAGTAACAAGCAAATGCAATTTTCAAAGGATATAAAATGCGTTGTATCTTAAAGTGCTTCTTCTTCTTTCGTCGTATTGGTCCTTTGCCCTGTGTAGAACTTATACCCCCTGGGACTTTCACACCAATGTCCGGGCTATTGCCTTCGGGGACCTATATTCATAGAGCACACATGCACAATGAGGTGCTCCCTGAATCATTCAGCCAATCCTATGTCAGGGTTGTCTTGATGACATCACAAACACAGAAAACTCAGACACAAACAGATAGATGGAATGAACAGAGTTATGAAATGTAAGGTGAATCCGTGGCAGAGAAATGCTAACCCGGCATTTGTAATTTCTTAAGTGAACTGAGCAAAACCAAGGAAAACTTCAGACTAGTCGACTGCAGAATTTGAACCGAGGACCATTCCGAATAGAACTCCCAGTCGTTATCGCTTGAGCCAACGCGTTCAGTATATCCCATATCTAGAGAGAATATTAACTTGAGTACCACTAAATGCTCGATACACTTGTGTTATCAAAAAAGTGGATGGAAAAATCCTACACAACAAAAAGACAACGATATCAAACTATATTACTAATTGTATTTCCTTTCCTTATTATCGAATTTGCTTTGTTACTATTTCTTAATTATTTACTAGCAAGGCCTTTTTGCAAAACCTGCAATGCAAGTAAATCATTATCAACCAAATCTTTAGAGTAAGTTTAACTTACAATTAATTTACTATTTGCCAAGTAGCAAATGTAACCACAATATTGAAGCACGAAAAAAAAAAAAAAAAAAAAAAAGCTTCTAGAAAATATGTAAATAAAAGCACCACTAGGATTTTTCGTGTAAACGCGATTGAATTGCCATATCAATCTTACTAATATTTAGCATGTTTTATTCAAATAACTACAGTTTTAAAACAATAGTACTATCAAACTTGATTTTTAAACGTATTGTTAATAGCAACCAAGTGAGTATTGTTAAAGAAGCAAAGGAACAAACTTACCGTAAAATCTTTAAACTAAGACAAGATATACAAATATTAGGATATATTTAACTTTTCCTTCAGTTTATTAGCCATCGCAAATTACTTATTTATTAACTTCAAAGTTTCAGGTTTCAGATCTCGAATAATTAGGAAACCTCGAACCTACGGGCCTCGATTTCTTGTAGGTCACAGTATTTAGTGCCCCTTTTACGTAAGGGAACAATAGAATAATACTTAATGAATTGACAAGTTCATTGATCATTTATTTAGGAGACATGATCATTTATTTAAAAATTATAAATTATAAATAACCTATAAGGTGAGTAGAAAATAACTAGGATTTAATTAATGCCTGTGAACTTATTAATATCAATGGGATCACAATGGAAATAGTGTTTAATATCACGTCATTGAATAGGATTTGAGCTTTCGCCCGTTGTAAGTACAGACGGTGGCCCTGAGTTGCGGTACGTGCTACAGTAACAAAGATGACTAAACGTCTTTCTGTTAGAGAGCGAGCGCATATTGCCGCAAGCCATTAGGTGTGGAATTCCATTGTTCTTGTTCAGAGATTACAATTGGCGATTCCGGTATGACGGCGGAAAAGATGCAGAGTCGTCCAAAAGTCACCATGTGGTGCGTAATGACATTGGGCATATCTTCTTCAGAAGACTGTGGACTCCATTCCCGTTGTCTGAGGAAATAAGTAGACCCCACAGGTACTTACATTGAAGTTTGAAATATTCCATCTATAATATTGTACAATAACATTAATTTCAATAAATTACCATTACAAATATAGGAATTATACTCAATTTTTGATACCTAGTTACTTTCCGCCCACCCTGTAGATGAAAGATAAATTTCGTCTATTATTTTTAGCAATTCATTATATGGGCTGTTTCATCACGAATGAGTTATTTGTTGATGCATATTTACACGTAACTTTTTATTCACAATATAAATTAAAAAAAAACCTTTGTTGAAAACTCGTGTTTACATTAATGGCAGGCTTAGTAAAATCCTGTTAAATATTTTAGTAAAATGAAGTCAATATAAAAATAAAAGTTTATGATATAAAAACTCACATGTACTAACTAGTATAAGGAAAAAAAAACTAAATTTTCACTTGAAAATTTAAATCGTTTTCAATTGTTGCAAATAGCATTAAATATAAAGTTTGGATAAATGCACATAAATCAATATTTGCTTTAATTTAACACACACTGTTTTTGTGTTCTGTTTTGCGAAGCCACGCTTTTTTATGGAGTAACTAAGTTTGCTAATTAGACTGATGTACTAAAGACATCAAGTAGCTTTTAACTGCTACACATATGCATCAGCTTTAATGAAAAATGTGGCTTTAACAGCCTGCTGATTTGGTTCTGAGTTAATGAGATAGGTGGTGGGCGACGTACTTATGCATCAAACGTTATTAGATGAGACAATACTCGCTCGTTAATGTTGTGATCACATAAATGTGATTCTGATCAGCATACCATGATTACAAAGAGATGGAAAATGCACAATTAGCTTCGTTTTCATGTTACCTGTAGTTATAGATGCTAAAAAACTGACTATAAAAATTGCAAATTTCTTTTTTTTTAACGCAGAGTCTTCTTTAAGTCTTAATTTGATTCTGATAATTGCTTCTTTCATGAGTGACATTTTTATATCTTTTAAAATAAAGTGTTTTGTGTCTTCTGTTCCCAAAGTCTTTAAACGAAAAACTAAAGCTATTCAGACATTTTTGTTTACCGACAGACCATTGAACATGCTAATGCTACAACTTCAGACACCGAAAAATATCGTTTAATTTATTACATAAAAATTCTATGTTATATAGCATGGTATGTTATGCAAAAATAAAACAGTTACTATGACATAAATGCACCTACAATTAATGTGAAACAAAAACGAACAAGCGAAAAGGAAAACTTATTCATTTGCGAGAGAGAAAAAACTACGCACTAAAACTTTTTTTCGTACAAAATAAACAAGCTGTAAACTGAATATTGTGATTTTCAACAAATATTTGCGTCAATTTAACGAGGTGACGCTAAAATTCAAATACATGTACCATTAGACGGCTGGGAATTCAAATACGGTTATTCACTATTAATTCATTCTGTTCATCATTTCCAATAGTTCGATATTGGGTATACCATGTTAAATATATACAAACATAAAAGGTTGCTGTTTTAGAATTCATTCTCTGAGAATAATATTGCAAATTGAGGCAAACAGAGATTCATGTTTATCTCTCAAATTTTAAAAACAAACATGTCTCTTATAAAATTTATATTTTCTGTAAAATTCAGTAAATAGTATCACAGTTAATGTATACAAACATGAATATGCAATGATGGCTAATATAGAATGGACACGGAAATCCGATATTTCATGGACACATCGAGGCTGTCTCACTTTGATCAGGCTGGTGTTTCATAGGCCACCTAATAGAAACGGCACAACAGCTTCAGGCGGCTATAAATATATATTATGATAAACTAATTATTCGTAATACTTATGAAGCAACGATGCAAACTTTTGTTTCTTTAGTTATTTTCAGTCAATCTGTAAGATTATGAATCAATATATGAATGGAAAAAGATGGAAGACTTTAGTGAAATTAATGGACTAGCTATATGTTTAAAAATTTATTCATAGATATATTTAAATACCATATAGTTAATATAAATACCTTTAATTCTTTAAAATACACAAAACTTACATGCACAGAGAGAAACATTTTAATGAAATCTATTTTATGTTTGGAAAATAAAAAATTTTTTATACTCACCGCTGTAACATTTTGAATATTTAAAATATGTTATACTTTATTACTTACTTTTCTGGCATATCAGTTTTAATGAAATATTTTAATTTATACTCACAAATTGTTTACTAAAAGTCAAAAGCGACTATTCAAATGAAGATAGTCACCCTTAACATGCTTTACTTTGCTACTTTATTTAATTGTTTTCCATTAATTTTCTTCACATTTATTTGTCAATATTCTCGCGCATTCATATTCATGCGTTCCGCCCACCCAGACCTCGATCACTGGGGTCCAGAATGCCGAAGGCATGCGAAACGTGAAAGCATAGACTGGTTCATGGCTATGAGGCTCTGATTTTCACCCGCATAAGTCCCTGCTTGCATACATCAGTTACCATGTCAACGAAGAGAAAGTAATGCTTGCAGAAGGGTTATGATGGAACTTTTAGCCCTATGATCATTTTTGCGATAGTAAGAAAACTATCAACAATCATAACGCAAAATGGAGGGTTATTCAAAGCGTTTTGCTGATATGTCAAATGAGCAAATTGATCTTATCAGTAGGAATTCCAAATCACGGAATACAAAGAGAAATGCGATTGTAACAGTCGACTTTGGTCTATTTCCCTGTCACGATTTCTGAATAGATAGATATTTATAAGTTAATTTATATAATTGTTAACATTCTGTGCCCGAATTTCAAAAATATAATACTTTTATTCTTATTTTATTTATTTTTAACACCCGTTTTTACTGCTGAGGCACCACAGGCGGTGGACATTGATGATACGGTGGATGAAATTATATTTTGGGAAAGGATTTTTTAAGGAAGGAAACGTTTCAGGCCTAAGTTTAGGATACCTCCCCTGCATTTGCCATTTATGAGGATCGAGGAAAACCTGGAGAAAACCTCAGTCAGAAAGGACGGTCCTGGCAGGATTAAAACTCCAGACCTCTTTCTCACGAATCCACGCCTTAACGACTTCGGTCACCCGTTGCGGTATTCTATTCATGAAATAGTCCTAAACCCGTATTTACCTCTCCTCTATTGGCATTACTGACAATCGACATTCGTCTGAGCAAAATTGAGTATTCATAATACAAATATACAATTGTGACAATTTTGTAAGCCAAGTTTAGCGGAACTATATTTAACTTCTTATTTTATACATGAAATAGTCCTAATAAATAATCACTCTAGGATTTGAATATGCTCTCTAACATATTCCTCGTTGTGTAATCCGGTGCTTATCATATATTAATAAAATATTTTTAGATAAAATTTTGCTGCTTTTAACACTCACGTAAAATTGCTTTTCTTTAACCTTAAAATTGAATTTAGAAGTACTTAAAGCACTGAGCAGATATCTACTGTGTCTTAACTTATCTTTGTCTCCACAAGGCTGGCTGTGAGCGGCGCGCGCATATGCAAATATTAAAAAGAGTAGAACATTTTTTTAAATGCCACACAATTGATAATTTCATGGTCTGAGTAATTTCTGAGGCTGGACATATATATATATATTAATGTTGAACTTCAGAAACTACTAAGAAGATCATGAAATCAATAATAGTGTGGCATTATAAAAAAAATGTCAAACTCTAATATTTATTGTGAATGAGAACTTAATTTAAAATGACGGCCACAGTCAAATGAAATCATTCGCATTTCAACTCAACAATGCTGCAAGATTTTATTTCCTGGCAGTAGCATAACCTTTCTCTTTATAATATGCATGGCCTCATTACATGTTAAGGCGCTGACTTGGAACTGACGGGGTGACATCTGTTGACGACATATGACAACACAGAGAGGGAGATGCTAGTAATAAAGAAACGACAAGTAAGGAATATAAAAATGTTTTGCGGTGGGGAGGGAAGTGCAGACAATGGAACTTCGCACACCTTGTACCTCGTGCGGAATATAATGTGATACGCTGTGTGCTGTTGTGACGTGTGTGTGATTTGTTGTGACGTCACACGTCATCCCATTCACATGCGGCGGTTTGCGAAGAATGGGAACACCACAAGAACTTGGGGGAATGCTGAAAAGGATTTGTTCTGCTGGAATATTCACTCATGTCACTGCGACATGGGCATAAGTAACAACGCTCTGAAATACTTTCATTTTTGTAGTTCCCGTTAGGAAAGACAGGAAGAGGAACATTGTCAGCGATTCACTCACCCTCTAAATTATCATATATGTTTTATGTAGGCACCAGTATTTGTCTGTATAAGACAAACCCCTCCCTTAACATGTTAAAAATCTCTCTACACTAAACTGAACAAAATGCTTGCTGTACTGCAATATAAGTTATTCAACCAAGCGAGTTGGCCCACCGGTAGCATTTCAGACCGGTAATCGGAAATATTGGTTAGCTAAATAGCAATAAAAATAGGAAGAGGCCTGCATAACAAAGGTCACCTGTCGGAAGTTACGAAATTATATGCTATATGAAGGCCAGTGATTAATTGAGGTCACATGCCCAGCTGAAAGTATTCTCAATACTATATCATGTGTATCAATTAAAACATGCACCGCAAATCTTTTTGAAATAGAAGGTGCTATTGATCTGCTGCTTTCAAAGAATTGAAGCTTAAAGAGGGGCGCATAATTACAGCCCATGCGTTAATGTTAATAATTATTAGAACATGTATTTCTTGAATAAAGCTACATTTATTCAAATGGAACAATGCCTATTGTCAAGAAAATAAAACTAGAGAAAATTAGAATATCAGTGGTGTTTTTGCATGATTCCACTGCAAGTAGAGCATTTGAAATACCTATAGTAGTCTGCGCCCTTTAACTGCTTAGTTACAAGGCTATGATATTCGTATGTTTGTTTACATTTTTTTTCCTTTACACAAATTTTATGGGACTTCCTTGTCGGTATTTTATGATAGCTCTTGAAGTAGGACATGATTGTAAATATAATTTACTAATGCTGAAAAAGTCAACATGGAGAATGTAGAAAGAAGTATGTTCTTTCTTGTAATATGTACACTGAAATATATTCTAATAGATGTACATATGATTGATTGTCTTCATCGATTGTTTCAAAATCGTTGGATTGGACGAAGGGAAACTGTATGTTGACCTGCCCGTTCACCAGATTTGACCCCTTTAGACATTTCTCTGTGGGAAAAGCTAAAAGACACTGCGTACAAGAACATACAAACTACAAGAGAAGATGTGAAACGATGTATTACAGCTGCCTGTTCTGAAACTTCTGCTGAAATGCTACATCATGCACAACAATCTTTACATGACATACTGGAAGGTTGTATTGTAGCTGGTGGTCATCATTTTGAACACAACCTGTGAAAACTAGTTTTTGTATTTCTTAAGAGAGCGCTGACATATGCTACAATAAAAACATATAAGGTTAAAATGTAACGTGTGTTTTCTTGAAAATTTAGAAAACACACACACTAAATAAGGAAAGTAAACATACGATCATCACAGCCTAGTACTAAGCAGTTAAGTGGAGCAAACGACTGTAGATATTTAAATTGTTTTCACATTACGATAGCTCGTAAGCTGTTTCACTAAAATCCTGCAAAACACCATTGACATGCTCATTTCCTCTAGTTTTATTTTGTTGATGTAAACAGGCATTGTTCCGTTTGAATAACTGTAACTTTGTATAAGTTGTTATAATATTTATTAATATCTGTTTTTGGTTGTAAGTATGAATTCCTCCTTAAGCTTCAATTCTATGAAAGCAGTGCATCAATAGCACCTCCAATTTAAAAAATATTTCTGGTGCATAATTTAGATGATTCACTCTGTATTTATGTTCTTTTCGCACTAAGCACTTGTATAGGTGTGAATGAGATAGAAATTTTAGTTCTCTGTCAAATGCAATATAAATTAAGTCATTTAATGAGGTAAAGTAAAACCATATCCAAATGTGCTCAAGTGCTCATTTTTCTTTCTAAAGAGAATCTTAGAGGCGTCCAGTAGACTTAAGACGAAAGAGGTTTGCGGGTGTGGCAAAGGAGGACATGACCAAGTGCGATGGATCAGGCGGTAAGGATTGGGATTCATATTCGGGAGATCCTTGTTTCAAATTCCATAGAACAAGCCATCTTGACCTTGGTTTTTTTCATGGTTTCTCCTAGTCGCTTAGGCGAATGCTGGGTTGGACCTTTACTTACCACGAAATTTCCGGTATCGCAGATCTTTTCATTCTGTCGGCTTTGTTACAGCGATGAAATTATCAGACGAGAGAGGCTGGTGCTGTGTGCGGTGTTACGATGACTTGCGCTTTGGAAAGTTTTCTGCCCCGACGTCATGAATGGAAGTGGACCGTCAAAAGTGTTATGCAGTCGGGTGAGGGGCTCCATTGGCGTCAGCCACTTCATCCTTTTCCATTGGGTTGTAGGCAAAAACGGTCTGCCGTGAGCTAAGCTAAGGTGGCGTAATATTGTCCTGCTCCCCGGTTAACGTCTAATAAGACAGTAATATGCGTTGATCTTAATTTCACTAAGGAAGTCATGTGTCTATTTGGAAGATTCCAACTTTGTTTTATTACAGCATTCTCTTACCTTTCTTTAAACTTCATTTTATATGTTTATAGGGGAGCCGACAACATTTGCTACATCTCTTGCAACATTTAATGTAAACATAACAAACGGCGTTTTAAACGCTGAAAGTTAACGCAACGTCTGGCAATAGCCACTAAAAATTTTCCTCCGAAATTCTACCTATCTAATTGTTGAAGATTTTAAAATCTTGGTCTGTCTCAACTGCTGTTCAGGTAAACAAATGTACTAGTCAATCGTACCTTCCGATTAGTAGTTCATTAATCTTCGTTTGGCAGAAATAAAAAGCCAATTTTCGATTTAATATTTATATTATATTTGTGAAAAAGATTAAGACACGTATAATGAAACTGGACATGTTTATTGAAGGAGATTGGGCATGTGAAATTACTTTCGAACTAGCGCCTCCTAACAAGCAACTGTGGAAAATATGCAGAACAAATATATTCCGACCATTCCTTCCTTTCTTCAAAGAACTTGCTGTAGCAGTGAATCATGAATTACATGTTGATCCACAACCTTCTGTAAACAGCTTCCCCTGCAACACACAATCTCAGTCACCATTCCCATTTGAAGTGCAAGTGTTATAACTGGTATAGGTGACACAGTTTTCACTAAGTTTGTGCAGCTTTTCTCGTGTTATTTTCAATATGGTTTTCTCATGTGCTATGGCTTATAGCTCAGCATTTGCGTGTTCTGGAAATATAGCATATGATAAAGTTAAATTCATTCAATAATGCGATGAGGAACTACGAGATAGACTCACAATTTATTTGAGAGATAAGTTGGTAGGACAGAAGAATGAGGCAGGATATATTGTAAAATAGCGCTTGCGCCTTCAAGGTAGTTTTAAAATGTGTACGTCTATTAATTTTATTTTTCATTTCAAGATGTCTATGAAATTGCTGTATTTTGTAAATAATTAAATTAATACTAATGTTAGTTCTTCGTTTTTAATTGTGATATTTCGAGGTTCTGGTTTATGTTGGAAATAATAGTAATATTCTCACGAACCGAATCAAGAGACACTCGCAAACTTCTCGAATTACATTACTTTAGTGACGACGCGTTTAAACATAGAGGCTAACTCGGTTTTTACTCTCCACTAATCTAACGCATCCCTATCATAAATAACTAAAGAGAAGAATATTTAAGACATAAACATTATTATAAACTAAGACATGGAAGACATTCCATAATAATTACAGTTTATTTAATATATTATTGATCGATAATTATTTGGCATCCTTTGCTTAGATGATCCTTGAGATCTGAGACACGTTCGCTCCCTACCAAATCTCGCAGGAGAATCTGAAATAGCGTCATGTTTGTATACACATGCGCCACAATCCTCCTTCACGCTTTTGTAATGAACGAACCTTATTTACTCCTCCCAGGGCAAATTGCAGTATGTGTGCTAACAATATGACATAATATTGCCAACACAGACACACTCCTAACGTCTAAGTGCCACAATATCTGTGGATGTGTATTTATAAGCTGTGATTGGGCTTACACCCATGGCAGTGAAGAATAATCAAAATACAATTATTATTTGCAATAAAACATTTAAAAAAGAAAATAAACTTAATTCAATGCATGCCAACCTATAACTAAATAAATAAATTTAATTTAAATACATTTAGAGTTAATTTCGCACATATTTAGCTGCCAGTTAACTTAATTAAATAAATTTCCCGTATGTCAATCTAGTTAGATCCACATAACTCTAGTCCAATACATCAAACTAATTAAAACATTACTTAATTTTACACACATTTATTTAGTTTAATACATTCACCTAGATAAACTATGTAAATCTAGTTAAATACACACAAACCTAGTTAAATATGTCTAATTAAAGACGTTCCAACTAAATATAACAAATATTGACTTAATTAAATAATTTTACCTAACTAAAAATTTAGTTAAATACGTAAAACTAATTAAATGCACACAATACCATTATTATTGAGAACAAAATGAGATCTCAATGCACTCTACTACATATATAGAAGCGATCTATATAAAACTTTATAATTTTAACGGTTATAATTTTTCTTTGATTTTCACATGCACTTAAAATGGGTTATTAGATGCCAGTGGCTCTGGCCGAATCGTTGACTCTTATTAAGTTAACTTGTGTAGTAATCAGTTCGCACCACAAACGTGCAGTACTTTTTATGGAAGGGCTGTTTTTGTGCTGAAAACGTACTGAAAGAGAAATACTCTGTTTCATACTCGAAGATAATTCGGTAAGCACAATAATCCAAACAAGTCCATAATATTTTTATAAGAAAAAAAGTTAAGACCACGCGCTCGCTCCTAGGCGAGAGTGAAAAACAAAACTTGCTATACCTTAAGCTTGTGATGATGTTCGAGAACATTTGTTGAATTCACTAAAGAAATCGTTGCGCCGATTGAACCAGGAGACAGACTGCTCATTTGACGCATTTCAGACGACTTGAGCATACAGAGTGCGTGCAGGGCAGGAATTGGAGGAACCAGACGTGGAAATGCGTGTAAGTTATTTCTAATGGTTCCAGGCTCTTCTCACTGTAGGCGCGGATATTCCATTCATAGCATGGTTTATGGACTAGGCGTGGTTTCACCTATTAGACTGCATCTAATGCACGGATTCTGCTTCCAAAATTGTTGGCTCCATTGTGTTCAACAGATTTTGGACGCATCTCTAACGAGTTTCTGAAACAATTCGGTGAAGGACGATTGTTTTCTACAACCTGATGTAACATTCGTGTATTTTAAAAGTGCATGAAGCGTATCAGTTTCCTCTCAAAAATCTGTACTCTCTACGTCATCTGACCTGACATCTTCTGACTTCAACCTTAAGACCATGGACACTTATTGAAATCCGAAAAACTTCATAAATCAAATCAACATTGACGAGGACACGTTGGACAATGTCACACAATATAAAGTGACAGGTACAATTGTATTATGTTTCAAGTGGAAGATATTTCCAATATTTCCTGTCACAAAAAAATTCGCACAATTAATGTGCAATTCAGTACACATTGCACGGGTTCAGAAGATATAAGCTATTAAAATGGTAACGGTTTACATGGAATTCCCTGTATAAATGAGTTAAACACCTTATCAGGAATAAAACAGGCCTTCACAAAACAACTAATATTAAACTAGACATTCGTATTGGGCTCTTAAGGTTTATTGGTACGGAAAAATCCAATCTGCTATTGTCTTTAAGGCTGAGAAAAACCATGCACAAAAAGAATGTAGTCACCTCCTTAGGCAATGAAGTTCGAACCGAGGAATGTTCTACTGCATATATTAGTGCCAATTTGCTTCATACCATAATCTTCAATATAAAAATGTGTGTGAGAACTACAATGTATCCAATAGTATCAACACAAGTTAACAAATAATAATAAATAACATTATGATATCTAAAAGATGTGTGAAGCGCTAGAATAGTTCTTTAATAATAATAATAATAATAATAATAATAATAATAATAATAATAATAATAATAATTTTATTTTTATGGAATGTCCAAGAACTGTCAAGTTCTCAGTGATATTTTCAAGCACCCCAACGCTCATCTGTCATTTTGAATTCGTTTTGAAAGAGTTTAAGTGGTGGACAGATATTAAAAGGTCGTTTTTTAAGTATTTATGCCCACCTGAAAGGCGTGATTTCGGTTATCTATTCGAACAAACATATTTTGGATCACTGCATAATTATTATAATATATATGTTTTGATCATTGCTGACTACAAGAATCAATAAATGTTTATTAAGAACAGCTGAGAGATCAAAGGCCCGTAAATTAGTTGGAAAGCTAATAGCGTCACTTCCCTTTTCCCGAAAAATTTAACAAACGCTTCTATTATCGAACCCAACACCATGAGGTTTATAAGCAAGGAGGTGTGGTTTACCTGAACAAAATGCATCAGAACATTTTCGCACCCGCTAGGATGCATACGCATGTAGGAAAGGAAAGCAGACATATCGACTACAGTAGGTGTGCCCAGCGGGAAGGCGGAGTTTCCTGGAGCAAAACAAGACAGGCAATAAGGAAACTGTTCCCGAAATGTGTCCTCTCTCTTCTTCGACTTTCAGTAACTGCTAGCTAATGTTGCCTTTCTTTGAACACTTGCATTTCCTTCATTGCCGTTGCCACGACCTGTATGATTCAGTCTTCTAACTTGCCTAGCGAACCTGAGAATATGTTAAATATGTTGTCTTGTTACAGAAATAAACTACCCCCAGAAGTCGTACCTTCAACTTTTATCAAATATCACTACATCGCGTTAATATAAGGTGCTTGTTTCCCCTATATGCGTTATATTTTAACACTTTTCTGTTAAAAGGTGTATCATCCAATGTCTTTAAACTTATGCCATAACCAGGGCCCGGAAGTTAGGCAAAATGTCTTTTCTACCTGGGTAAATTTTTTTTTTTTTTTTTTTTTTTTTTTTGCTTATTAAGAACGCTCTTTAACATCGCAGGTCATCAGCGTACCCGTTCTAATCAGAGCGTGAAACTACCGACAAATTTTGCTGAGAGGCCTCTTCTTTCAGATTTGAGGTCCTTTATCGTGCCGTAAATGTATGACACGGGACCCACGGCTTTACTTCTCTTCCGAAGGAAGCCATACTTAGGATTTTTACGCCCTAAAAATACATCGATCCTGGCCGAGTTCGAACCCGCGACCTTGGATTTAGAAGGGAAGTATGGTTACCACTACAACACAGGACCGACCTTCTACCTGGGTAGATATATTTAAAAATCAGATAGAAATGAATAAGTTTCCGTACATTTGGGGTCGGTAGGACCAGTTTTAATTTTGCCTTTTTAGACCACTTTAGCACCTGTTTCTTATTTTAAGGTTTAAAACCAATTTTGAATTGTTATTTTTTTCCCTGTGATTTTAAAAAACACAGAAAGAGCCTCAATATATCGAAGTGAAGTCATAAAATTTAAATGGCATACTCACCTTATAAAAATGTCTATTGAGAACTTTGTATACACATTTCTTTTCAAGCAGTCGAAAACTTTCTCCTCCACTCATTCACTAAAGTTCTTTAAATAGCTTCATGTGAAAGAAACCACGGTTACCTCGGGCACACAAATGCCAAGAAATAGACACAATGAGTGAAGTATTAGTTGTGAATAGTCCTGGTGAATGATCTTATATCGATCTGCGCGAGACAATACCTGGAAATTGTGTGTGGGGGGTGACTTCTCAGCTGCATAAATGTAACAAACAATTACAAGCGAGAAAGATGAGAGCGATACAACTGTGCAATAAATGGTCCCTACATTGTGTTCAATGCGGAAATAAGAGATTCTAACGCACAAACAGAAAACGAATTCGACCAGAAACTTCTACGCATCTTTTCCTCATTTGCTATGACTATTCAAAACTCCTTAACTTTGCCTTGTTAAACATTTCCATGATGTCCTGAAATGATGAAATTTTCTGTTGTAACTGGTATGAGTCCTTTCAAAATAACTTGCTTTAGATGTATGCTCCAGTCATTTCAGTGGAAGTAGAACGTTCTTTTTCCATTATGAAAAGGGCTCTCTCTGACAATTGCAATTTATTTGCAAGAACAACGAAATGTTGAGAAGAATAAAGAATTTTGTAAAATAACAGATTCATTAACATTTATAAAAGATTATGTCCAAAACCTAAACACACTCATTTTGTGTGTCTCGATAATTTTCTCATGTGACGATTAGAAGGTGTGCGAAAAAGTATTTTTTGAACTTTATTTTCAAAGAGCCAGCTACAATACTGAAGAAATTACTGATGCAAGTTCAGGAGAACAGGGTACGCGAATAAACAGCGAAATATTATGTCGTTTTCCAAAGCAAAGCAAATGCGCCGGAGCGTTGTGTTGGTGGATATAAACTTTTTCAGTATTTCTGTTCCTTGCATGAAATTAAAATCTTCTGCATGAGAACATCGCTATAATTTTTTTTTTCTAGCTCCCTAATGTCACTTCTTTGTCGATGGGTTTATATGGTTTGGCATCTCACGCAAATTCATAGAGCAAACTGGTGATTTTTGCCTTGAGATCTCACCATTTTAACCGTTAAAAATTCACTATTACAATGCGGATTATACTTTATAAAATGCATCAATAAAAACTTGTGAGTTTTGTGCCATCCATACAAATTCCAATTATGAATTTTATGATGCAAGTGGGAGATCATGAACTTGTACTAAACATACTTATCGGCGGATGTAACTGCGCCGGCTGTTTACATTCAGCCTGCCGACATTTTGGCTAGTGGCAACATACATTTTTATTTTGTTCTTGAAACTATGGGTGCTTAGCTATTAACAGCCGTGATGACCTACGTTACAGGCAGTCTTTAGAATGGCATGTACAATTTATACTCGCATTTCCCGGCTTGGAGTTCTAAGAAGATTTATGATACACAGGATGCTCACTCATTGCGTCCTATACACGAAAAGGAACAAGACGAAGATCTTCAAGGTTGGGGCTACACTGGAGACAAATTAATAAAATCGTGATTTTCCTCAGCCTTTCAACCTTGCATGTGTAACTTGCCAAGGGATTTATTGAAGCATTAATCAAGTACCAGACTTGCCTGCAAGAAAGGGGATGTCTTATCTGCCATGTTAGGAAAGTTTTAGATACAATTACTGTTATGTATAAAAATTGCAATGAATATGCGGGTCAGAGACAGGACAGAGATTCGCCGCCAGTGGCCAACAAATGAAAGAGAGCAGTGCTGCAGAGAATTCATGTATTTAGTCGCTTGCTATAGTTAGGACTGTTTTTAAAATAACTTTGCTAATGTTTACGATCTTGTAGCTCAAATAGTTTATTGATTTTATTCCGAACGTTATCAGCCTGATCTCTCTACCTAGGTGAACTAAATCTACAATCTACTGTTCGGTATTTTGATATCTTTCGGATTGTTTTGTAGCTTTAGACCATTCAATGTATTTAGCGTACAACATAACTTATTTGTGCAAGTGTTCAGAATAATCGGACAAAATAACCCCACGATTTCTGAAAAATTCTCATCAAAACCGGAGAACGTCACTAAGGGGGATAAATAATGCTCGACGAAACAAAGTGCGTCTAGGAGTTGTAGTTGTTGGTTTAAAATGGTGGGTAGAATGGAATTTTATTGCACTAACGTCAGCAGTTGCCGGCCTGTATAAGGCCGCACCGCCCCTTTTGCGTGTCACGCGGGGTAGAGTGGGGTGAGTTTTCTAGCAGTCCTCCTCGGCAATGTGACTGCTCGACGCTAATCAATCTCACCCCTTCCACAAACTCCTTCTCTTTTCATCTCTGTCGAGACCCACCCCTCCAGCTCTTCCTAATATGCTCTCATCAATTCTTTAATGCTGTCTCCTCTCCCATTCCTACCCTTCTCTACTTTTCTTTAGCTGAGCTCGTCTTCCATTTTCTTTCTTTTTTCTTTTATTACTCACGGTTTTTGTCCACTCTTACTAGCACAGGATGCAATGATCATCCTTCTGGGAAGACGGCGTACGTGCGTATGTCTTTGTAAAAAGCAAGAAAGAGAGAGGGTGGTCGGGGACATTGGGAGTTTCATTTGGGCTTTCATTAAAATGCGCGGCGACGTTAGAAAGGAAAAATAACGCGAAGAAATTTCATAGAGCAGAAGATGCTGTGTTTACCTGTGTTCCGGAACATTCTAATGCTTGGGGTGTGGTCTGGATTCATAATGATTTTCACCATTAAACACTTGGGAACCCAAGACTTTCTGGTATATGCCCCTTTGTCTATAAACAGTTCTGAATTTCCAAGTAAAATAGTACATATTTGTTTCAAGGTAATATACAGGGTGTAACAAACTTTACTTCCATCTAGTTAAGGCCAACGATCTTCTCTTTGCTCCTAGGAATAAAGTAAACCTTGATTAGTTTTTACTGAACAGTGCGTTTAAAAGTAACGCACGATTCTATGTAAAATTAAATGAGAAAGTTTTTAAAAAATGATCGAAGTGACTACTTTTGTAGTGAAAATATTTTTATAAAATCAGAACATTTTACCATAGATGCTGTGTCACTTATGACATAGCATTTTTTCTTTTATTTAATTTTTATTTATCTCTATCTCTATTTCTAAGCCTAATTTGCATTATAACTAGTACTTATATTAGGTACCATGGCAATAAAACCATTTTTATATACTAGAATTAAAAATAGTCCTTATTGTTGATCATATTCTTAATAAAATACATAGTAACTATGCCATTAAATTGTTTTCAGTGCTATAAGGCCGCCAAGAATAATACATTACTATAATGTTAAAGAAACAATTTTTGTTTTGCTGAAAATAGAATCAACCATTCATCTATAATGCAGAATACAAAATTATAGAATTAAAAAAATCTTATTGACTTATTTATAAATGTAAACCGCAATTTGATATATAAAATGCAGAAAATTCATATTTCGACAAATTTGCACCTACTTTAAGGCCTTACTCAGTTTGGGTTTCCTAAATTTTAAATGTAATATAATTAAATAAGTTAATATTAGGTTTCAAATAAATTGGTGGAAGTTGATCATCGTGGCCTGTTTTGAAGCAATGCCAATATTTAAGTTTCTGAAATTCACTTTAATAATACGAGTACAGTGACGCCGTGGCCGAGTGGTTATACTGCTCGTCTCACACCGTGGCGGCCCGGGTTCGATCCCACCGGTCAAAACTGCTTTTTTCCGATACTCCGCTTCCCATGCCACTCATTTCGCTGTCTCTCCATCATCATCTTATCCCCAACTTCATCTTCACCTTCATCATTCATCCACCTTATCAGTTCTTCGATTCTCGGTACACACACTACATATAGACTGCAATACTGACTTCTGACGCCCATATGCAGAATTCCAATAACCTGGATGGCAGGTCAATTATATATTTTATAATTAATGCATTTTTGTATTTATTCTGTTAAATATCATACAATTCTTTCTGTATTACAGATAACTCAGCATTTCTTTGCATTTGAGCTAAAATTCATCATTGCTAACAAGAACAACAGAAGATAAACTAACTGAATAATATCAATCAATACAATGACGGCATAAGTATAATAAAATATGCCATTTACTTACGTTTAATTCATCACAAAACGGATATTCATATTACTTTAATTTTATTGATGTCCCTTTACAGTTCATGTACACAGTTTTGGAATATAGTACGCTCATTTCTTAAATTCTTGTGCATAAGGGAATAACATTATAAACTATTATCATAATAAGCTATTGTAAATCACTTATGATATGAAGGCAGTTTTGTCATTAAAATCAGCGTAAATACTTTTTAACATAGAATGAGTGAATTCAAATTCTGATGATGACAGAATACGATGACCAAGTCGTACAAAACAGGAGTATAGATAAAATTCACCTAAACTAATAAAAATGCATAAAAGGGGTTCGTATTGCAGCATTCTCATTGCCAGGTAATAAATTGGCAAAGCTTCGAAAATGTAACTTAGTAAAACTTTAATAAGTTTAGATTGTCGATAAATTAGTTAATTTAAGATTGGTTTAGAAGCTGGCAATAATTTGTATCACGTTTTAAAATTTTAATTGTTTCAAAATTTAAAACTTTGTGCACCAGTAGTATTATATGTGGTTCGTATTAATTCATAACTTAAGAAATTTCAGACAAATGCCAAATTAATTTAAAGGGCAGAGGTATTTTGCATAAATTTAAAATAATATTCGTTTTAAGATACTAAAATACATAGTGTCATTTAAAACATTATGATTTAAAAAAACTGATCGAAAAAATTCA
>CM060845.1:63600000-63677500 GCA_030762175.1 Metallyticus violacea
CTACTACTGCTGCTACTACTACTACTAGTACTAGTACTACTACTACTACTACTACTAGTACTACTGCTACTATTACTACTACTACTACTACTACTACTACTGCTGCTGCTGCTACTACTACTACTATAACTACTACTACTACTACTACTACTACTACCACTACTACTACTACTACTGCTGCTGCTGCTGCTGCTGCTGCTACTGCTACTATAACTACTACTACTTACATAAAAATATTCAGCATTTACTCAGGTGAGTTAGTGAAAGTCGACGATCACTAGACAATGTTGGCTATATTATGCATAGGCACTCAACATTCACTACATACGTCAGTGAATGTCAACACATCATCAGGAATAATCAACCTCAAGAGTTTCTGTTTATTTAGTTTAGCAATCTAAATATTCTCTTTTTATACTTTAACTATAGGCTAACCCATCTCCCCCGTTAATTATTTCGTTTAAGAAAAGTAGGACTGTTTCTGCGCCATTTTCTGTCTACTTTCAAATGAGAGTTGAACCCAGATCACAATAAGGTAATTCTGTCTTCTACAGCGTGCTCGTAACGCAGAGGGGGGAGGAAACAAAAGACTGCCAGTTGAACGCACTAAACTTCGACGTTATACAGTCCTTTAACCTGATATGACGTTTCCCCTTTAATTGATACAGTGCATTTTATGCGCCCGTTTTCTGAAGACAGAGAAATCTTTCCTTTTTACTGCCAGCTTACAATGGCGGAAGGGGGGGGGGGTCTTATTAGTTAGTGCTCCCCGCTCTGAACGTCTTAACTTCCACCCTCCGAGCTATTTTCCGTTTAATGGTAGCTCCTATCCAGTTATCTTGTAGCATTAGTGTGTTAGTGGACCCTAAAACCTCCCTCCGTGATGGGGTTAAGGCCTAGGGGTAACAAAACCGCAAGAGCAGAACTTCTAGCTACATTCTCTTCAACATTAAACAAGTTATGGAAACTCGGGGACCGAGCGTTATTTATTTTTTATCACCGCAGAGCTCCTACCGGGAGATAATTAAACTACAGATTCGCATCTTGCAACCTTACCAAAGGCTTTCAAAATTCTCTATGCAATATTGAATTTGGAGCACGAGGACAAAACCGCTCTTCCACACTCAAGGACTTTTAATGTTAAGGCAGCACTTTCCACCGAAATGTAACTTTCCCTTTTGCGATCAAAGTTAATGAACCTTTTAGAGCTTATGTGTAGAGATAAAATATTGCGACGATGTATATTTGCCTTATTGTTGACTGATAGGATATTCGTAGAAGACGTTATTCATTTCATAAATACCTAAAGAAGAATAATTTATTTAATATTTTGTTATATTTTATTAAATTTACTTTTCATTCGTTAGGTGCACCTACGTTGTTAAAAAAAACCAGAAGAAAATAAAAGTGCAGTCACGAAATGTAAAATGCGTGCATTAAAAGATTTATAAAATAAATATGCTGTACATGTAATGGCAAGTCTTATATGACTACGTATTTATAAGCATCACACTTACGCTTACTCTAAACTGAAAACATTAACGTATTGACACTTCATTTAATTTAACCTAACCCAACCTTTAATAACAGGTGGACTAGAAATTAGTGCGCCTACATTTTTAACGATTACGGATATAGAAATAGAGGAAAAGAAATAACTTTTGCCGTTACCCCCAAGTTATTGTATATAATATCCTGTCAAAGTGGTTGGTTGGTTGATTGCTAGTGGCCATTGGGGATCCTGATATTTAGTGCTAGCTTCCCAATAAAGAGATTCCAACTTATTTTTCATTTGTTTGTTGCTATCTAGTTGACTGCATTTCAGTATATGCTCTTTGTTTAAGATAGTATTCACGTCCTTACACAGTAAGCAGTGGCTCATCCGGAAGAGGTGTTCTCACAGGCAAACATGCCTAACAATTAAAATATCCAATTAAAGGGATACATTTTAATACATTTACGAGCATTAAATACATCAAATTCAGTCGTTAGTATATATATATATATATATATATATATATATATATATATATGTGTGTGTGTGTGTGTGTGTGTGTGTGTGTGTGTGAGGATTTTTGATATAAATATCTTATTTGAAAAATATTATATCGTTTTCAATATAGTCTTCATCTAAGACTTTACATGATGCATCTAGTTTTTTTTTTTTTTCTTTCTTTCCCATTCTTTCTATTCGTTGCAGACATGGTTTTGTCATAATAGCCATTAACGGCATCGGTGTCATTTACATTCTAAGAAAACCTCCCATCAAGATATAATTTTAAATCTATGATTAGAGCACAGGAAATGGGGTGGACGAGAAATTAATTCGAAATTCAGTCAGTTACGGGGAGACGACTACAGCCTGCCTTCCGGAACACTTGGTTTAACTACGTGCCCAGTGGGACCTCGCCTCTGGCTCTGGCTTACTTGCTGTAACTTTCGTTTTGGCGTCCGAATTTGCTTCAATTCCATTTAAGATCATTTGTATTTAGTTTTAGGGAATCTACTGTGTAATGTTTTCTAATATGTGAGGCATGAATTTTTTGCTTGGGATCGGATGATAAATTTTATTTCGGTGCATTTTATTATATAGCTGCCACATTTTATGAATTGGTTATGTCATTCTTTACTTATTTGTGTAGTTCCTGGTATTTGTAGTAAGTTCTTGAATTCCACGGCAGTTTATTTTAAAATATTGAACTATTGTTTCGGCAGCTTTAATGCTTTCAGGATTGATAATAAACCCAATTATTAGCAGTTATTTATATTGTGTAGTTCCTTAAAATTATCTTTCCACTTTCCTTATGTATATTAGGAAACTACTGTATAGTTATTGAACACGTTCAAGAGCTGCCGTCGAGTGCTGTTACATACTACCCACTCTAATAGGGCTAAGGAAAAGGTGGCTGAGTCTCTTAGATATTAATTGCTCTTTACTTTCCGAATTCATGCTTAAATTATTTTAAATTACATAAATGCATAATTATACTTCTGATTAATTTACAACTTTCGCTCCTATATGACTTGAACTGTTTGCTTTTATTTTTTCTTACAGAATGAATTTTAAAGAAAGTATTATTCATTCTCCATATGAATCTATTGAGGAGCTATAAGATGCATTGTTTTGCTCATATCCTCAAACTTAGATCTTCGATTTTACATTCGTTGCATTACTCTATGGTTCTGTGTAGTTTAATAAATTAAATTTATCATATTATTTGTGTATATGTATAGCTATATTTCATTTTTTGTACCTGTAGTTTATATGTAATGAATAAAATAAAAGAAAATAAATATACATTTCAAGCACATTTACTACAATTTTAAGTTCATTGTAATAATATTTTTAAAAATCTTTAAATATAAAGTTTTCGTTCATTTTCGTTTTTGGACTTCTAGTTTAATATTATAGCCTCGATTCTTGTGTATTAATTCCCCCATATTTAATTCTTTTATTTTTGTTGCTTGGGGAACAATACCTATGCGAATTAGGGGACTGCTTGTTGCGTATTATTCAACTATCTTGTGAAGATAGGACATTAAATTGCATATTTAGAGTTTGTAGCTAATTTTTTATAATGTGAAGATTTTATGTCTTCTACGCTACAGTCCACATAGCAAGTCGTGGCGCTGCTTTCACTATAAATGATAAAATGGCATACATTAACATTTCTGAAACAATAAATGTTCCGTAACATGTACTAAATACCTCTATTATCTGAATTAATTACTCCAGAATAACCAGGTAAACCATCTGGTTAAAGGACTAGTTGTTACATAATGCAACTGTACTGATTCTTCTAAAGCGCAGAGCAAGAACTTCAAAGTAGTCAATTTCAGAAGTATTATCATTGTTTACCCGATTCCTTCATACCATTTTACCAGTACTGTTCACTTTCTTTTCACGTTTCATTTTTTTATTCTCATTTGCAATCATTAGTTATAGTTCTGGCTTTCTTTTACAACTTTCTGCATAGATGAGGCGCTTCAACGCATGGCAACAGACACTTGTCCCCACAAATAGGGCTAGTGATTTATTTCCGAAGAGATGAAATTACTGGAGACCTCTGGTGTTGGACAGCTGGCAGATGGGATTTGTGTCACCGTAGGGATCATTCAACATAAGCCTTGGTGATGCGCTATAAGTATCGCTTCCAATTTTCCTTATTTTTGTATTAGAACATTTTAAAAATGATACATTTGTAGTACATTGTTCTGTATTCAGAAAAAATTCCATTATCTTGCAATTTTATAAGGTGCTAGAAAAGTCAAAAAATATAATTTAATACAGGCTACTGCAGTATTGTTATTTGCAAGATCCTCAACTGAGAATAAATTCCCCCAAAATTCCACCAAACTTTCAATAATAAAGCCCCATACAAATATATCTTGTGACAGAATGATTTTTCATTCATATAGAGCTTCCAATTTTGAGTAAATGCCAGATATTGTATTGCATTTTGGATAAATATTTAATGTACATTTTTAAACGATGGCCTTCTTAAATATTTACTTTGCTTTTTCACCCGTTTCCCTCTTGAGCATGACTTTTAATTGCACAATTGTTAGTGTGGATAGAGTGGGAAGTTTTTTCGAGTAGTAATATTTTCTAGAGATATACAATTTCATTATATTTTCATTATTACAATATTTTACTCTTTTTTTCTTATTGTATTAATAAATTATTTAATTATTAAATAAATAAAAAGCATCTGTTGTTACCAGTTCCAACGTGTAATTTATTTTGATTTCTTTAGCTTGTATTTCATATTTTAATGAATGTTAGCAACATGTTTGGTTTGATTTGTCTCATTGTTGGGGCGAATGATCCGCTGATCCAAGTATTGTGGTCCCTTCAGAACGATGACCTAAATCAGTTTTATACTCGGCCTACCACTCGATCGCTACCTGCTTAACTATGGAGAACAAGGAAGATAAAATGTTCTCAACACCTCATGTAAAGACTTACTAGGTAGCTCTCCGGTTTAGCCAATCATATTATTGATATAGGTATCCATCAACAATACCAGCATGATTAACTAGTACTAGAGTTGGTCCTGGTGGTGTAGTGGTTACCATACTTGCCTCCTAAAACCAAGATCGCGGGCTCGAACCCGGCCAGAACCGATGGATTTTTTTCGGGCGTAAAAATCCTAAGTATGGCTTCCTTCGGAAGGGAAGTAAAGCCGTGGATCCCGTGCCGTACATTTACGGCACGAAAAAGAACCTCAAGCCTGAAAGAGAGGCCTGTGAGCAAAATTAGTCGGCCGTTTTACGCCCTGAGTTGAATGGGACGCTGATGATCTGAGCTGTTAAAGAGCATCATAAATAAATCAATTAAAAATGATTAACTAGTTACAACGATCATTTGCTTCATTTAAAAGTTATTAAGTTGGGATCTTTTGTTTCATCTGTTTTGAAATTACTTTGCTACTAAGTTACTTTACATTTTTTTTATTCCTGTAATGTTTATTTCAGTCATATCTGTGTGTAACATAAACATTCATGTACTGCTAGTATACATGTGTTTCACATATACATAAACATTTAATTTAATAGTATTTCTCTTATTACAACTTGGATACAGTTACAAAAATATTCTTTATTACTTCATTTAAATGTCTTATTTGAATTTTCAATATCGTGTACAGCCCTGAAACTTGGGATAAACAAATTCATAGCTTGTGATTAATGCTAGCACAGTCCCTACATTAGTTATGCAGTATACAGTAGCACATTCTCGGGTCGGACTTGCAATGAGATGTAAATTGAAACAATAATGACTTCAGGTTTTATGTTATACCATTACCAGAGTTGATGTAGCTAGTCGC
Source organism: Metallyticus violacea (assembly GCA_030762175.1). Taxonomy (NCBI): domain Eukaryota; kingdom Metazoa; phylum Arthropoda; class Insecta; order Mantodea; family Metallyticidae; genus Metallyticus; species Metallyticus violacea. Next base: position 63,605,832 of record CM060845.1, read on the forward strand.
CGTAAAGCAAAGAGAGCTTGCTGTATTGCCGACCGAGCGCTTTATGTCGTCTTGTGTCCGGACTATTAGAGAACAGAGGAATTTATGTGGGCGACTGCAATTAGAAAGTTTTGCAGAGCTTCTGTGTGTTTTGCCATGGATAGCAGGAAGTGCCTGGTGGTTAAGGAACTGCGAGGAGTCTCTTTCAATAGGCCATATACTCGCAGCATTTATTTCCTTGGCTCTTACATGAACAGGGGTGTAACGCAGAGTTAAAATATCAAACAGGGTTTATCACAGCAAAACAAAAAACTAGACGGAAGCAGTAGGCCGTCTATTATTTACTGCAGCGCTTGAACGTAATCTAAAGCTCCGATGTGATGTTTAGTTATTTTGTTTACCCATCGATAATAAACTAGCGCGGGAGGCAGTATCGTTCGTCACTTGTTTTGTTTACTGTTGCATAACCTCAATGTTGGGAATGCAGCGGTAAGTACCGATTTCTTCAGTTCTTTTTTTATATTCACTATTTAACATTATCATTATCTTCAGTAGACAATTAAAACTCACTAGCCAGAACATTTTTAAGAGAGTGTCTGTGTAAGCCGTGATCATTTATACTGAAAGCTGTTCAATACTGAAATTATAACTGCGCGTAAATATTTTATGTTGGTGAATAACCATTGTAGCCGTTACCCGTGTGTTTTTTCTCTGTTTTAATATTATAGTTGAAGTATTTTCTGGTGTGATTTGAGTAAGTGATGAAATGCAAGCAGCTTATGCAATTCTCAGGCGACCGTATTTTTACGGGGAAACTTCCATACAGGTACATATGTTGTTATATTATTTTTGCATGAGACATGCGTAATAAGTACCTTTTGAAGCTTATATATTAGCTCTGCATACGTTATGTATTTTATATAAATAACAATTTAATACTAATAACAAAAATAAACTTTGTTTCATACTTAAATTATTCTCTATTACATAAATTCTAAAGAAATTTCAAGTAACACCTGAATATTTCAGATTAATATAACAGTAATTCTTTGTCATGTTATGTAATGCTGTGAAATTTTATTCTCGTTTCTTGTGAAAGTGATAAAATGGATATTTCATTGTATTTTTAATAATGTTATGCATAATATTTTCCAGTATTTGGGTAGAAAACTACCTCGTTCTGGCGATTCATTCAAAATATACATTCGTGGAGGTTTATTTACATAAAGCGGTTGATTTTAAACTGGTCTCGTTTTAGCTTGATGACAGCTACGAACATTAACTACTTTATAAATGTAAAACATCTTGAAAAAAATATCTGGTTATCAAAATAGACGCTGATAACATGTCCTTCTTCCTCTAAAGTATAAAGCAATGATCTCAACAGATATGAAAGTAATTAAAATAATTTAATTCAATATTTATTTTAAAAGGACTCAAGAGAAAAATATTTTAGAGCTGAAATATGTTTTATTTTATAGGAGACTTATTGACTTACATCTTACAACAAAATATTTGCGCAATTTATGGGGGAAAAACTGAGCTTGTCGTTTCTTCAGTTGCTAATGAAATTGAAGACCAGATACACACGCACTTGCTATTTAACTTTCTGTTTCTCCAGTTTGTATCCTTATGTATCCTTATGTTTGTAAGTGGCAAAAAGACAGTTTATGTAAATAAGACGCTTAAAAATGTAGTAGGGTATTAACTGTTTCAACTGCTATTACTGGATATTCTTGATAACATCCAAATCCTAAGAATTGATAGTTTATCATATCTCTCTGACTAATTCCTGCTAATTACTCTTTTTTTCTCCAAAGGGAGGTCGTGGTGGATTCTGAAAACATAATGTGTTATTGTCATTCAGTCATGTTTGACTCAGTGACGGGAGAGGGAGTATATTGCATCATGTTATTCTCAAGAGCTAGTAGATAATTTAAAATCAGTTCGGTTGTCACTGAATCATTTTCAAAAACACAATAATGCATACAACACTTTTCCCCTTATATCAATAAACTCCCATAACATTCCAAAGCACGAGTGAAATGGCATTGCAACTGCAAGCATACAAACAACTGACTACTGAAAGAGTTTGCGCACGCACAAAACTGAGTTTCCCTTATTGTTGCCAACTCGTGCGTTAGTGTGCCGCGGGAACCTTCTGTGTCGTGAACAAAAGAAAGTGGAGGCACAACCTTACACGTTGCTCTAGTTTTTTGGAAATTTTCTGCAGTAAGCGCTGGCAAATACTTCTTTAGTGCTGTTATTAAATTTGAAATTGATAGCACTGTTTTGTGGCAATTTCCAAGAACTTGGAAGTTATTCAAATTAAAATGATTCTGATGGCATAAGATGGAGTAATGGATATAGCCCGATTTCTTAGAAAGTATTTGATCTTCAAAGAAAAATCCGATTAAAGCGGGAAACACGGCTAACCTGTGTCAATGTTGAAATTAATAAATGTTTCGAAAATATGTACTGGTTTGTTTTCAGTGTTCGAAAAAATGAACCACCGCAGATCTTCTAGGAGTGCATGACTTTTCATGGCTAGCGTGTGGGTTATGTGATACGCAAATGAGCTTGCACATAGTCTTTTAAAAACCAATAATAAAAATCTTAAAATAGTAGGACACAACAAAATGCATAACCAGGAGAGTAAGAGTGTTTTTGAGAATCAAAAAAATAATAATATAATCATCGAACAGGTACGAATGACGCCTAATTATAGAAAATAAAACAATGTTGCCGATGTCATTAGAAGAAATTTTATACAAGTACGTCAAGAAATATTCAATTCAAATTACACAAAATAGCAGTAGTATTTATGCTCAATTCAGGAACCTGGACATTAGCAATAAAGATTAAAAAGACTAGATGCTTAACAGTTGCTATAATTTAGGCATGCAGTGGGAATTGCAAGAAAATCCTTGTTCCAAATGAAGTTATCAGACAAGAACTGAAAACACAGAATATATTGGAGCAAGTAAGCTAACATCCAGAAAAAGCAAAGCACACATCGTAAAAAATTCGAAGTTTCTAGAATTAGGATTAGAAATGAGATGGAATAGACCAGAGTGACTATATCCGAGTGTGTTCCATGAAAAATAGAATGAGAAAAAAGAAGACATAAGTAATAAGAGAGTGACAGTGGACGTCAAAACCCATGCACAGTAACAGATTCTTGGCCCCAACAGTTCCAACATGGCCTCAGTTTCGCTATCACTCTGTGATAAGTGCTCTGCTTTCCGAGACAAAGGATGATTTTTGAGGAGATTGTTACAGTGGGCCCCAATGCCTTTGCCATACTTGTCTGCACCATTAAAAGGCTAATACTGTGGCAAAGTGGCAAGCAAGTATGGAGTTTGATTTCGACTAAAAATACAAGCTGAGGCAACCCCTTCACGTTTAGACAATAAAAATGAACATCTATGATGGAGTCGCCATAACTCAGACTCTTTTAAAATGTATTGTAAAGCAAACATCTCAAGATGCACTTCCACAAAGTCCCTGGCAAAGCTACCAAGTACAGCGAGCGAGTCTTTTGTCAAGAGTCAGCATCCACCTGTACAGCAATAGCAGCAGCGATACGGAAAGTGATGATTCGACAACGACTCAGGTTCCAGGATAGATGAATGCAGGCGGCGCTTTATAGGACATCAAGCAGTGGACCAACCACCTTAAGCACCTGTTCCAACATCAGTTAGTGAGAGAGTCGCTTGTAAACTAAGCTACAAATGTCAGTAACCTAATGGTATTGCTCTACTATCTGTTTAAATAAATACAGCATAACCTATTTCAATATTCGACAGAGGCGGTATGATTGTTTTCTTTCCCTCCATTCCATAGATTGTCTGTCTCTTCGAATCTACTAACGGACAGCATCTCACGTGGAAAATCGTTAGTTAAAATCATATTTATTTAAATTTTGGAAAGAGTTGTTTATATTAAATGTGTTTGTTGATTTAAAATCAAAAGCATCCGGATAGAAATACTAACAATAAATTGTTTTGTATTTAGGGAATGACTTTAGAAATTCTGTTATCTTAAAAATATGAATTATGATGCGCAAACACCACCACATTTCGTTCACTTACTAGTTAATTTGCTCAGCAATTTCTAACGTGTGTTGCGAAAACCCTTGAATTGGTGACACATAGCAATATTTTCTGCAGCGTGCAGTCCATTGGAATACAATTTTGGTTCCAGGTAAAGGATAAGAAGTAAAGTTCTATATTACATCTTTAATTTGTTTAATTTAGTAATTGTTTCTATTTTTATACGGGGTTCTTATTACTCTACGCAATCAGAAATTGATTTTGTCGAAGGGAAATTACTGCGCCGCAGTCTTGTCACCTGCCAAGCGGAATCATTTCGTGCGGTCGGAATCCATAGCCCCCCCTTTTTTGTTTGTTTGTTTTGTTTTTATTGGTAGTTAACAGTAGTTAATGTTGTACTCACCATTATAGTATATGCAGGAAGTGCCTGTCCTCCTCTGTGCGACATGTCCTAATCCTTTATAAAAGATTTTAGACACTCACGACTATTCATTCTGCACTGTCTCCCGGATATTTGGTTTCACCGCCTCCACGGGTTTTATTTCAGGTACAGCAGTAATTTCTTAAGGATGAAGTTGCAGCCGCTGAGTGCCTTTATACGCCCTGCCGACAGATATACCAACTTGCTGGCCTATCCTGCTATAAAGACCTTTGAGGAGAAGTTTTTAATTTACTTCTCCTTTATTAAAATTCATTTCTTTTTCCTTTCTTTTTTGTCTCGGCTTCTTGTCAGTGAAAACGTCTTGGGTTCGAACTTTGTTCGCCAATCAAAAATTGCACTTAAATGATGGAGATCATTATTTATTCTAATAATATTTCACTCGCCATACTTCACAGTACACAAATACACAGTAGAAAATCTAAGAGGCACTTCCTACAAATAAAACTGAAACAATTGGCGTGTTAAATACGACTGAGCAAGCTCAATGAATTCTTGAGTGGAACTTTTACTCCAGTCTTATCGGAAATCGCACCTTTACTGAAGATTAACCGGTTACCATTGTTTATACAAACTCCAATCGCGTAACGAAATGAGTGCATGGTATAAAGAATGCTATGAAGATTTTGTTCAGATGTCGTTTCTTCGTGCTTTGTATTTCTATGGACTTCTTTTTCTATGGAATCAATCATACTTACTTGTACCGATTTTTAATTCCGACTTTGCATTACACTACTAGTACATATATTCTTTTACATTTCGTTATATAAACAAATCTTTGTTAGTTTTTAAATTGAATGTTAATATAAACATTACTCATTTTCACAATTAACATTTTGTTTTATGCAATAACTGAAAGGAGATGTGTTACTCCATAGGTACTGAAAAGGCATTATACATTGTACTAAAACTATTTAACTAAATGAAGAAAAACTAGCAGAAAACTTTGTACCAAATGGCAATTTTTGAGAGGAATAAATACTAATCATGCCTTTGAAGCAAAACAAAGTAGTCACTATGCTTGTAAACAAAAGCATCAATATGCAATAGCGAATGAATTATCATTAGATTAATAAGCTAAATGTACTCAAAAATTTAATATCTATCAAATTTAATAAAAATTGCATGAATGTATGCCCGTATTCCTATCCTATTATTCCATATAAGTATGCAAAAGTTCTAGGTGATTTGTTTTGGTATGGTAAAATTAAAACACTGTAAGACATTTACTACTAAACTTTCAATTTGGAACTTGGTGTATACAACATTGAAAGATGGGAGCTTTCTCAGAACGCTACATGACATCCATTGCACATTCATAGCGGTGATGCAATTCAGCACATGTCTGTTGTAACATCAGAGTGGTGATTTTTTGGAAAGCATGAGTAATTTTCAATTTCTTTAGAAAATGACGAAACTCCATGCCCAGTGAGGGAGTGCATCCTTTTTGAAATACAATGTTCATATTGTTGTCTCCATCAAGTTGTGGCAACAGAAACAACTGCAACATATCCAAATAAGATTCATAGCGTTCTCTGTTTATTTGTAGTAGCCACTTCAATCATCACGATTTTCATTGTCGATTTTCATTCTTGCCATGTACGAAAACTCCCATCTTTTATTACCAGCAAGAAATGTCTCCTACTATCATATTAACTTTTATAATAATATTTAATGTTATCCGTTCCCAAACGGATCACCGTATATTTCAGGTTTATTGATCTTTACTGTTAACCTTTAAAGGAAGAAAATGACTTTTACTAAGTTTTCAACTCGTAAAAACGTAAGATTCAACATGTAATAGTTCATTCCGGTATTGCATTAACCAAAAGCTTTCAGTTTATTAATTACTTAATAATTATTTCAAAAGCAGTTAAATATTAGTACTTTCCAGATAAGAAAGTGTATCAAAATCAATGAAATAAGCCCTAAACTGCGTTCTCTCAGTCCTTGCTGATGCGAGAGCTAACCGTATAAGTAGGTCACTCATACCGGCAGGACTCCTCTGCATGGTAATATATTCACATATCGCATAATCTCCTCAAAAAACATACACCTGTTGCGAAATGTGAGAGGGTGATGACGTGGGTCGAAAGCGACAGTTGGCAAACGTGAGTCAAGTATATGGCATGTATGTGTTGTAAGACTGAGGTCGCAAGCACAGGCCTGCTTCAAAAATATGATATGGAGTGGGACCCCTACTTAAAGATAGTTCAGAAATAAATGGCGTTTTGTGTTTCAATAAAGCATCAAAATCCTTAAAATACCACACTGGCAACTATACATGTTATGCCAATTGGCAGGATGTACATAAGTCATTTCGATAAGTCATTCGAGCTTGCCAAGGATATCTATTAAAATAAATTGTAAAATTAAGTGCATATTCAAATTTGGCAATTAAAATTAATAATATAGAAAGCTACCATTAGTTTCCAAATGTCTTATAGAAGATGACGGACATTTGTGTTAGTGTGTGTACATGAATGTAAACTTTACATTAATATAGCTCACTACATAATATACACTACTATCGTTCGGTTGTCAGGTACTTTGTGAAGTTTCACATAAGGTACAGACAGGTATGGAAATACAGGATTCTCATTGCGCTACGCTGTCGGAAATCCACTTTGCGCGGAAAGTGATTGGGCAACGGTCTAATCACCTGCCAAGAGAATTCATGGCTTTCGGTCGGAATCATAGTGCGCACGTTTGTTTCTTTCGTTATTTTTAGCACATTGGAATTTACATCACATTCGCCATGATAGTAGCTGCTATCTCCCACTGTAAGATGTGCCTGAATCCTGAGAAACTCATAGCAATTCATTCTACACTGCCTCCCGAATATTTCTTTCACCTCCTACACGGGTTTTATTTCAGGTACAACAGTAGTTTTATGTAGATGAAGTAACTTTACACACTGATAGATATACCAACTTGCGAGGCTAATCATGTTACAGGACTTACGTGGAGAAGTTTATAATCCTGTTTCATCAAGCTCCTCTGTTTAATCCCGGCTTCTTGTCAATGAAAACATCTTAGATTCAAACTTTGTCATGAATCTAAGCATTGCTCTTTCCTTCTTTGTTTTGTCGGCTCTGGTTATGTAGTGGTAACCATACTTATCTCCTAAACCAAGATCGCGGGTTCGATCTCGGCCAGGATCGATGGATTTCTCGGGCGTAAAAATTCTATGTATGGCTTCCTTCCGGAGGGGAATAAAGCTATGGGTCTTGTGTCGTAGATTTACGGCACGATAAAGAACCTCAAGTCTGATGACCTGAGAAGTTAAAGAGCGTCCTAAATAAAACACATTAAAATTCTTTGTTCTAGCCTACGTTTCGCTCCCGGCACACCTCACAAAGGGAGAATGCAACTGAACAGGACTGAGCAAACAATTTCCTGCTTCAGCGTAACTATATCTCCATTTTTACCAACCATCGGGCATTCAATGAAGGTCGATCTGTATGCGCTAGTGCATACAGATTCCTATTGATAGCGTACTACACAATTTCCAGTATAATTATCATTCACTTCAATAAATTAATAACGCGGTGTCTTTCAGAAAACTCAGGAGCAATATAGAACTTCTCATTCCATCATCATCATGATCATCATGATCATCCCCCCCCCCCCGGAAAACGATTCTTCGGTTTAGAGAATAATAATAATCAGTTGGCGCTATATCTGCAATGCAAGGTTGGTTTTGCTCTCCTAGATAACTGGAAGACCTTGATTGTAGCCTTTGCAACAATGGCTGCACAAAGGAGCAGCACTCAGCTTTCCTCGTCATCTGTTCTTCTGGCATCACTCAATCTGTGTAAAAGTGAAGCATGTACTTTGCATTGGCAATTGTTTTTCTTTCCTTGAAATCAAGTAAGAGAATCCTGCGGTAATCCTTAAGATGTTTGCGATTATCTTTTTGGTGATCTGAAGAGCTTCGAATTTTTTCAACGCTGCTTCTTCTGGCTTGCGCAAACTTTAATTCCCTTTTACAAACAGGTTCTTAATAAAGAACCGTGGTTTTCCTGTGACACTGTGTTCCAACGCTGTTTCCTGATTACTTTGACAAGCACATCATAGGATGCAGCTTCTGACCTGCAGAAACAAACCGAAGAGTCTATGAACTGATCATTCTTTTAGTGCATCGAAAGTCGATACTATCAGAGAGTTCCAACATTGTTGAGAAGTATTATAACTTCTCTCTTAATTAGAAATGTTTTTCTTCAGGCTCTTATTTGAACAGAATGATAATTTTCATTGCTCTTTTTTCTGGGTGATACTTTTAGCCCATTTTTTCATAGTGAAATATATTCAATGTTTAACAGCGCAGTAACTTGCCTTTTTATGTAGCTGCATTGGAGTATCTTCAGCTATATTGCTCATGAAAATGTTAACGCTAACCCTCTCATATATGGTGCTGTCATCTGCAGCGATTTAAAATTGTTACGAAATTTTATATCAACTGAACTTTTTATAGCTTGTAGGTAAGATTTTGTAATTTATTAAACTGTTCATTGGCGCTAAACGGTTTTTGCTCTGCAGCAATAAACTGCAGAATACATCAGCAAGGAGACAGCACTAGGAGCGAGAGGATCATGTCATGGAATTTATGTAGGCGAAGCCATTTAGAGCAAAACCCTTACAGAATACAGAAATAAACCCATAATTTCCCATAAATAACATTACAAGACCCAAAAGTATTAATTCAATTGCATATTTCATAGTTTAATAACGATTCATCTTCACCTACATAAATGGCCGAGATCAATAAGGCACTGACCAATGAATGTCTGCGGATGGAACTCCCCCATTCCTTCGTGATTAAGCGTTCTTTCAGATTTTCCAGTGCCGATCACTCCAAAAACTTGGGCCTGGCACGCTTCCTTCCCAATGTGTCTTTCCTAGTTTTTCATTTAATCTCCTGTGGCTCTGGAATGGGTCACCAAGAGCGTACTCATGAGGAGGCCTTTGTCTTTCACGGGGCTCATTCATTGTCAGTATGGACTGTTTGTGAAGTCATAGTAGTTATAACTAAAATTCAGAGGGTAGGTTGACTGGTAACACCGAAACACAGAAGATATGCCTGGCTTGTGTACAAATAATTTCCTTTTAACAATACCATATTTAGATTTGTTAGGACTACCGAGAGTACATCAGCAATCATAGCCTGTATTTAAAGCTGCGCCTTGTCTATTTGTAAACCTTAATTATTCAATGCGAATCAGAAAGAGCCTTCTGTCCTTTATTGGTCTTAAAAATAACGGAGAGTAGAAGAATGCATTAAACATACCAGGAATGACAAAATATAAGTGACATCAATAAGGAAAGATGTTTATGTTTTATAAGATCATCTTGAGTCATGTCATTTTATATATAAGTAATTTAAATTTCATTTGAAATCCTAAACAGATAATAGAAGTGGTAGTAATGGACTTGTTACTGTACACAGTTTTAAAATACATTCAAGTAAATACAACTGCCCCACGGCCTTACAGCCGTACATGCTAAATTCATTCTTGTAACAATCAAAATGAGCATATACATACATTCCTACACCATACATATATACACACACACGCCTACATGCATACACACCTACATGCAAACAGATCTACATGCATACGTACAAAAATACAAACACATCGATAAACTTACATCATACGCTTCCTACGAGTAATTTTATATACATATACATAAACCTCAGCCCTTATTCTTGAGTCCCCTTCCATTTACTGACACCCCTCTCCAACTCCACCGTTTTCACTATAGCCGTTAACCTTCTATGTCGGGTCTTCTCTAGAAATATTCTCAAATTATGTATCTCGTATGCACCGACACTCCCCGGCAAATGTTTAAACTTCTATTAAAAATAAAAAAATTGCGGTGGTAAATGCTCGTTTCTTAAAATCTCAATTTCCCTGCATATGACTCTAAAATACCATATTTTTATGCTTTTATATTACTAACATTAAACATGTTTATCCTCTTTAAAATAACTTTTACTAAAAGTTTATCACCGTGTGTAAAGATAAATTCGAACTATTTTCTAGATACGTTTTAAAAATTTATTAAATGAAAAATAACTAATAATTAAAATGTAAGTGTATTTAAGGAATGACTACTCAACATTATTTTGTGCCAATAATTTATTATATTGATTCCATGTTATATTATCATACTTATAACAACTATCGATATACCAGTTAAATTGAAAGTAAAATATAATTTTAATTAAATACACTAAATATAGTCATATATAGTATAATTTATGTTACTTTTGACTTCTGACATTTCCTCTCAGACCAAGTTCACAAAGTGCAACTTTGCTACTGCAAGGAGCCGGTTATAAGTGGCATACTGTTAACAAACGTTTCTCAATTGTCATTACTCCTTAGAATAACATTCTCGAGATGCCAGCATAGAAAGAAAGCTTTAATTTATGCCAATGAAATTATAAATCAATCTCCGTTTTCCGCGCCTGTATCTTGACCGTAGACGCATTTTTATACTATTATACACATATTATTTGTATATTATCTATGTATTAAACCAAAAGAAAAGATCTAGCCTCAATTCGATAATAATCCTTCGGCATGGAGATTGTTTTCGGACAAAGCAAATAAATTTACCTGACCTACATGCCTAACTTGAGTATGGAAAATTCTGATACAAATCATAATTTTATAACAATGTAGATAGCTATATTTTGTCTAAGTATTTACACTTATAATGACAAGGGAAAGAATGGCTGCTCTCCCCTTCCTCCAAATGAAATCGTAAAAATGAGGGATCATTATTTACAGCGCACTCTAAACAATATCTGTAATTCACTAACTTAATAACTACAGACTTAACACTATAGACATTTGGAACGGTATTACGGGGTTCCACAGTTGTTCGTTAATTTGAAACGGTTTTTGGTTTTGGTTTCCATGCAAGGGGAATTGATGGGTTCTCAGGGTAAATTTGGACTGTTTTTAACGACTTGAAGTCATTAGGGGGGTAAGGAGATTGTTCACTGTATTAATAAGTCCGGCACTGCTTGAACATTTGATTTATTTAACAACTTGGCAGGTTACTTCCTGACGGCTCGGAGCTGACCTCACTACACACTTAGACTGACTTTAGAAAATGATTTACACTGCCCTCAACTGAACTTTAGAAATGATCTAGACTGATTACTTTCGGATGACTCAGACTGCCTGATTCCGTATATTTCTTTCGCGTCTCTCGTATGATGCCCCTGTTTCTCTTGAATGAATGTCTGAATCTGAATCTGCGAAGGTCTGAATGTGCGAGAGAATGTGAATGTCTGAATGTATGAATGTCTGACTTCTGCGAGTGTGAAATGTGTATGTCTGTCTGAACGTCTTTCTGAATCTACGACTATGTGTCTACCGAGTGCCTCTGACTTCTGTACTCCAGTTTTTCTACTACATCGCCACGCCTTTCGCTAAATTGAATTCCCTCGTATTTTATCTATTTCTGTGTTACATGTTCGTCATTGGCTATCCTAAAATTATTTATTTGTAACTTAAGTTCTCCTGATTCGTTAACTTTTATCCGAAGACCATTGGCTAGAATTATTCTTCCCCCTTGATCTAATGTCTTCCCACGAACTAGAATTTTCCCAGAACAACCTGTCGTAAATTTCGGCACTTTCCTTATATTCTGATTTCTATTGAAAATATTTTGCCTTCCTTAGTTTGTAGATTCCTAAATGTTCCTAGAGATTAAGCACGTGTTGATGGGCTGTTTTTCGGCTTTCCTGTAATAAAACATTTTCGTCTCCGTTCTCACATTTTCATTTTCTCTTAAATTATTGCTACCTCTGACTTTGTTAAATACTGTCCCGTTACGGCCACATGTTTCTCTTATTGTCAACTCCTAAGTATTTCCTGGGCAGAAGGTTCGTGACCTAACAAAAGATACTTTACCCTTTCCTCAGCTTTGTCTAAGGAGCGGTCTGCGGACGAGTCGTCAGGTATACATCTGTCTCTCTCTAACATATTTTACACAAAATGTATACAAAACCCTTTTGTAAGTTACAAGTTACAAATTATTTCGATTTCTGTTATACCTATCTCAAAGTGATTTTCTTATACATATACATAACAATTATCCTTATCAAATACAATGCCTTTATAAATATAACTCTGCTCTGTAGCCTTTAGTTATTAAATTAATAAAGGCAGCATTATTTCCTGCTTCACATTTCATATAGATAATATAAACATATAAAGACAGCCACAGCCAAAGTAGCAAGCGAGTTATTAACTCAGAGAAACAGCAGAGAACTGTCATACTTACTTCTAGGCATTCGAAGATCTAAGCATTAAACTCAGAATAAAATGGAATGAAGTTGTGTTGATGCTGGACTGTAGCAAACAAGGAGATAACAGGTCACGAGTTACAAACCACGTCACCTCATACACGTCCCACTTATCAGTTCTTGTTTACTTGCCGGGCGCTGGCTTATAGCCTGTTTTTGAGTACACTTATCTTGAATTTAAGTGCTTAAGAGTTCTGGTGCCTACTTAAAACAAACATTGCAAGCATCGACACTTACGATAATGTGACAACATTGCCCCCAAACTTGGGCGAAGAGAGCAGGGAACTGGCTACTTTAACATTGGTTGCCATGGTAGCAGACCTGTAAACTACTTGTCTACCGAGATGTTAGAAGTTCAAAGTTACTTTTGTACCTCATGTTAAAAAGTTTTTCTTTTATAAACTATTTAGTTTCACTTTTTCATGCTGTAATTCTACTTTTCATAAACTAATATGTTGGTCCTGGTGGTGTAGTGGTTACCATACTTGCCTCCTAAACCCAAGATCGCAGGTTCGAACCCGGTCAGGGCCGATGGATTTTTTCGGGGCGTAAAAATAATAAGTATGGCTTCCTTCGGAAGGGAAGTAAAGCCGCGGGACCCGTGTCGTATATTTACGGCACGAAAAAGAACCTCAAGCCTGAATAAAGGCCTCTGAGCAAAATTTGTCGGCCGTTTCACGCCCTGATGACCTGAGCTGTTAAAGAGCGTCCATAAATAAATCACTAAAAAAAAAATAAAAAAATAAACTAATATTTGATATCTATTAATACTGTGCGAAATATATAAAATTTTACTACTCCAATGTAGGAACCTCTAGGCTCATTGTTTTATAAAATAAATAAAAGAAACAATGTAATATTGAAGTAATTTCCATAGTGCGATGACCCTGGCCAATTAACTGGAGCAGTTGCCATTCAGCTGAAGTGGATTACAAATTCCAAAGAAGTAGTAGCAGAGGGGGATGTTTTTCTGAAGATGAACCTGTTTTCCCTCTCCTTCACAAACAGGAGCCAGCTCATTTCTCAGCTGTCCTGCCCTCCCCTTCCACATTGGCACCCTTTCCTACATTCCAGCGTAGATTCACCCCCTTTTCCGCATTCTCTTGCCTCTTCCTTTGCATTTCGTCACCAGACGAGTGGAATCGACAAGGACAAAGCGACTTTTAGATAGTGGCTTTCTCTTCCTTGTACGGTGGGACTCGCAGACTCGAGATCTTTACGCACAAAACAAAAGACGTCGCAAAGCTCAACTACTGTTTAGATGCAGCAGAAAGCAGCATATTGTATAGTTTAATATTACTTGAATTAGCGACTCGAGAAAAGCTGAACACTGTCAAATCATGTTTACATTACAGAATTGTGAAGAAGATGAAGCTTTTCAATTTGCTTATATAGAAAATTACATATTATAAACGAAGTTGTTCTCAAATTACTGTGCAGTGTCAATAGGCCTGCTCTTCCTTTTTACATTTTCAGACGCATTGGGCAATCATGAACAGCTGATAAGCAAGTTTGAATGCTTCTTCTCAGTCTTTTTGGTGTTTTAACAGGGTTGGGATCTGTCGTCTTTGTGCTAGCCAAGACCGAAAAGTAACACTATTGTTAGCAAGCAACTTCATTGCTTGATGAAACTTTCGACACTGCCCCACTGGAAGCTTTGCTTCTTGCTTCTATTCATTAATCACATCTCCTAGCTTATTTTCGCCAGCCTGAATGGTCTCTGCGTTTAGTGTAGAAGTTTTAGGAAGGCATAATAAGAATTCAAATTGATTCAGACAGTCTTCATAAATAATACAATTAAATTATTTAATTCATTTTTCATCGTTGTTTAACCAGTCTAGAAAACCTGGCACGGAATTTTCAATGGTTATAGTGTAATGAAGAGTCAGCTTTGTAACGAAAGCGTGGTATTACAAGGACTCGTAATGTTGACAAGGTATAGTAAGAACATGATACTGTATAAGGGCACACTGTGTATCCTAGTTAGTGAAACATACTATAAACCCAAACATAGTAAGACGTAGAAGTAATAAGTATTAAGGGTGACTTGCCTTGCCACACTGTGCATCCCAGAGGTGACGTAACCTAAAAGGGTCCTCAGAGAAACACTTGTATAAACAAAAAAGCAATCCTCTTTTCCACTCACTTAAAATAGTATGTCTACGTTTGCATATTATAGACCATTATTGTTGATGAAGTATTGTTTAGTTTTAAGCTTAACAAACCCAAACCATACACCTCTTAGGACTTATGTTAGGACCTGGTGACTGTTGACCTCACAGTGTGTAACAATATCTCTTATGTCTAGATTAGGTAATTATTATCCCTCCTTTGGCATTGCAATTGTATAAAAGGTCCCTGAATTTAGTCAGAGATAGGAGAGAAGCCTTGCTGCTTGGAGGATCCACGTACAACTGTATCAGAAAACCCTTTAATAAATATTTATACTTTTAACAGAATTGGTTGAGTTATTCAGCATTTTTCTGGAAAACACCTCGTCTTTCCTGGAGGAGTCGACCTAGTTCGATTCCCCGAAATGACGCCTATTATCCCAATATAACATCCCTTCTCGTCTTAGCCATCGAGATTGAATAGGGAAATTGTAACATCACATTAAACAGAAGAACATCACCAAGTTGTACGTCAGTCGACGGACAACACAGCTTGGACTTCGTTTAATAACATCCTGGTGGCATCTCGGCAGCCGGTATTACAATAGCCTTCTAAAATTTCGTTAAGGCGAGGGCTCCTCCAAACAGTTTTCAAACATATTTACTGAGCTATGTCATTCTGATTATTAACCTTTTATTTGGTATACAAAATCACTAATCAGAAATTACAGAGCAAATCATTATCCCCAAACAGCAAGGTACATGCACATCATACTTTCACAGTTTCTTTCGATCAAAGGCTATAGAAACTCAAATTTTGACATTGTCAGATTTGAACTTGGCTGAAATTATAACAAATCCCATATCAAAAATTAGCCTTGATTTATTTTTTATTTATTTGTTTTATTTATAGGCGCTCTTTAACATTTCAGGTCACCCATGTCCCATTCAATTCAGGGCGATAAATTTTTCTCAAGGACCGCTTCTTTCAGGCTTGATGTTCTCTTGCGTGCCGTAAATCTACGACACAGGGCACAAGGCTTTATTTCCCTTCCGAAGGAAGCCGCGTACTTAGGATTTTAACTCCGGAAAAAATCTGTCGGTCCTGGCCAAGATTGAACGCACGATCTGGGGTCCCCGTGACTCTAGAAAAGCAAACTTCCTGAAAATAGGCAATAACTCGCGGACAATTTGATGTACAGATCCTACTTAATTTGTATGACTTCTTTTAAAATACTTAAAATGTAGCAACACTTCCAGTTCTAAACTATATTGCTGTTCTTAAGCCTTATAACAACCCTTTACAATTGAGATCAGGGAATTAATATCAAATAACTTGAACAGCAATATGTCTCCAAGATTGAAAGAGCTTATGGTTAAAATAATAATTTTCTCCGTATAATTAACTTGTTTCGAAACTGTTCGGTCAAAATTTGCAATAAATGTTATGTTTATGGTTTTTATTTTATTTCAGCTTTAAAATATTTATGGATTCTGCTTTAAATGAGCTGTTTTCCATAATAATGATTTATAAGTTATAGAAATAAATAATGCATTATTATTGTAAAGAATTTACATTATTTATGCTCGTTTGCCAATTTTATTTACAAGTCATTAAATGTATAATCGCTTGTCCCGTGCACGGATCCAATCAATGGGCTATGAACCTACTTATGATGTTTGTTTCACTGAGCCGGTACATACGTGTTTGCCGCCATTAAAGCTTCTGACTCTGTGTGGATGTAATAGTGATGAATTCAGTTATTACAAGTGATGTGCTATATTCTGTATTTAGTTACCAAATGAATTATGACTCGGTATATATGTTTTCTGCTGTACAATATGTATTTATTTTTAACGAGATCATCATATGTGATTATCAGCTCTTCAGGTTCAAAGACGACCTGTAGAAAGTTTCCTGGGTGTAACAGGATATACAACAATCCATAAATATTGATAATAAAGTTCAAGGCAATAGTAGTGTTCAGTCTGAGAGCAGTAACAGGCAACATACAGTTCTCACAGAAGAAATATTGGATGACTTCGGTAATCGCAAGGAGAATTTCCCTAAAAATCACTTTCACATCTATCGAAAAGAAACGGGCATTTTGAATGGCTCTGTGTAAAGAATTATTAAATTATTAAAGTTAAAAACCATGTAAAATAACTATGGTCTACGAGATTACTTATTTTCCCTGTTTGTTTAGAGAATTAATTGACAGGGAGCGCGATTTCGCTATTTATCAATAAGGCGAATATTTCGATGAGAGAATTTTAAAGTGTGTTTGAAAATGACAGAGTTAGTAATGAGGATTTTTGGCCCCCTCGGTCCATTGGCCTAACTTCTTGCGACTTTTATCTCTGAGGTAAATTTAAAAAAGTGTACAAGACAAACTCATATGCCCTGGAATTGAAATAAAATATACTCCATGAAACAACCGGCATCAATTAACATGAACCACAACAAGTGATGAATAAGTTTTTAAAGTAGTGTTAAATGTGTAGACTACGATTGTGTGTTTCAGCACTTCCGTTCATACAATTGACAAGTAAAACATTTTAAAATTGCTACGGAAAAGGCTGTGTGGTTATCCATTGTCATTCTATAATACCCGTAGAAGGCAAAGAGTGCCGATCTCGCCTATTGGCAAACTACTACAAGTTAATTCATA
Source organism: Metallyticus violacea (assembly GCA_030762175.1). NCBI lineage: Eukaryota > Metazoa > Arthropoda > Insecta > Mantodea > Metallyticidae > Metallyticus > Metallyticus violacea. The sequence goes on from CM060845.1 coordinate 63,623,420, forward strand.
GTTAATAGAACCGCTCTGTATTAATGTTTCGACATTAATACATTTTTATATAGACATTTATGACCGAGTGGTTAGAGTGTTCTTCTCTCACTAAGGTTACCCTGGTTTGATCGCATTGGCCGCAAATAGGATTGTGTCGGACGAAGCAGCATCTAAACAGCTTTCTCTGAGTTCTCGGTTCTCCTGTTGTTCCATACTTAACCTTATCCCCATCTTCACCTTCTTCATCTAGCGTGATTTGTCCGCCGGTTTTCGGTGAATGGCTACGCTTCTGCCGCGCCAATACGGAATTCCAGTGTCCAGTTAGCAAGTGAGTTGGTATATAGTGGGACAACTTGCTAAAGAAACCACGCGCAGCCCACTAGGTTCGGCAATGGGTGGGACGGACGAAGTGTCGGATGTATGGATGCTGAGAGATGATGTTAAACGATGCTGTAATATATGCTCAGTTTTGCAAATCAAAGAACGCATTTTACATTACTAAACAAGGTATCTTAACGCATATAAATAGGACCGTGATTTGTGATCTAAAAAATTAGAAATACGCATGCATGTTCGAGCTGAAAACTATGAAAATATGACAGTAATATGATATAAAAACTAAATTTTGCGACCCATTTTCAGACTTTATTTATTTTTAAATTAAATTCTTATTGCGCACTTTAAAAACATTAATTATTAATTTTTAAATAAGCTTCAATTTAGAGATAATACTCGAATGAACGAGTGGTGTTTAACGCCCATTTTTGCTACAGAGGCACCACAGGCGATGAACACTGATGATACATGAGATGAAATGATATATTGAGAAAGGATTTATTTTTAAGGTAGGAAACGTTCCAGGCGTAAGTTTAGGGTACCTCCCCGGCATTTGCCATTTATGAGGACTGAGGAAAACTTGGAAAAAACCTCAGTCATGGGGGACGGTCCTGCGGGTTTCGAACCCCAGACCTCCCGCTCACGAGTCCGCGCCTTAACGATCTCGGACACTCATGGCGGTGTAATACTTGCCACTACACACAACGAAAGAAATATTACAACCTGGCAATCGTTTGAAGAACTGGGTGTTTTGACCCCTATTAAGTAAAGACTCTCGGCTAATTATTGACCATGCAGGATGTGGAGCTGATTTTATGAAAAATGGATTACTTATTTTTAAATACCATGAATACACCGGTGATATCTGATACACCGGTATTTTCATGATGAAAAGAACTGTGAACATTTAAATAAATGGTTTTGTCGTAAGATTCTAAACCTATCCTTCAATAAAGTTTTGGTTATGGATAACGTCAGTTAACCGCCACGGGTGGCCGAAGTCGTTAAGACACGGATTCGTGAGCGGGAGCTCTGGGGTTCGAATCCCGCCAGGGCCGTCCTCCCTAACTGAGGTTTTTTTCCAGTCTTCATAACTGGCAAATGCCGGGGAGGTACCCTAAACTTAGGCCTGGAACGTTTCCTTCCAAAAAAAAAAATTCTTTCCCAATTGATCATTTCATCTCATGTATCATCAGTGTTCACCGCCTGTGGTGCCTCAGTAGTAAAAATGGGCGTTAAACACCATTTAAAAATAATAAATAACGCCGGTTATAGTGCCCACATTAGCCGAAAATCAATTTCAGCACATTTAATGGCTTAGAAATAATGCTAAAGATTTTCATTTTGATCCTAATATGCAGAAAGCTGACCTCCTCCTCCCAGTCAAACAGATCCACACAGAAAAGTCCTACATTATGGACAAAACTCTCCGTGAGATTGATATCATACCTTTGTGCCTCCCACCATATTATGTACTCCTTTAACCCAATAGTATTAGTTTGGGCAGAGATCAAAGACACCGCTAAAAGTGATATTTCTGGAAATCCATTAGATCAAATGTGGAAGAAATTAATAAAACTTTACGATAATCACAACGCACAAAAAATGGTCAAAATGCTGTGAACCGGTGCTTAAAATTTAAAAGCAATACTTCCGTTGTTGTGAACAGCTTGATTGTAAAAGAAAATGCAATCAGCAGCAATTGACACATATTCTAATATGGGTATCGTGTAACATGTACTTTACGAAGCAAGGGGTAGGAGAGTTCAGCCCAAGGGAGCAGGTTGAAAAACGCAACAATATTTTCAGTCATGTACCGTTATAGCACACTATATACGTTGTGTTTTCTTTAGTCGTTATGCTCACAGTCAAGTTTTTTTTAAGTAAGAAAGTCATAAATTGATAACAACTCTTTATGTAATTGTAATTTAGGAAATAGTTTCAATCCATTATTTGTAATTTAAATTATTGTTTCTACCTTACATTAATGCACATTTACTCCCCGCTACATTGCCCCATCACTTCCTCGCCGCACTTCTCCGATTTGTTGCATTAGCACCAATACGCCGTACACATTCATCCTCGAGATAAAAATCGCGTTTTAATAAATTGTTTAAAAAGAAGTTTATATTTGATACTATGCTACATCCAGAATCTTTTAACCCATTTTAAAACATTGTAAAGAGTAGCAGAAATAATTATTTTCATACATAATACAATGTTAAACATCCTGGTCAACTCTTTCATCCACACAAGCCTCTCTTTTGGGCATCAAAGCATGGTGCACCGGTTTACTATGGTTAAACACGCACCAAATGTGAATACCGGGGCAACCGCAAATAAACATGGTGTGTAATGCTTTCATTTACAAAGGTTTACTGTTTAAGTCGTATTTGATGTGAATAAAGTGCACATCGGATATGAACACGGATATTGTTCTCTAGTAAGTAAAGCTAGGGCTGTTAGAGGCAAAAGAGAATGTGAGAATAGTTTTAAAATATTTAATATATAAATATACGTATCCCCTATATAGTTAGCGTTTGTTAACATGCGCAATGCAATACAGTGTAATGCAAGGTTTAACGTTTAATGTAAAAAACAATGTGTAAATCCTTTCATGTCTTAAGACTACTGAATTACTTTTATCGCATTCATCTGCTTACGCACATAACACAATTACATGTATTTTGTTTTATTCCCATCATTATATACAGAAACGCTCATAAGAATACTCGCCAAAAATATTTTATATGAGTAACTTATTTATTCAGGTAGATTTATTAATTCAGATTATTAATTCCATTTGAGTTAAAAGTATTCCTTTATTGTACCAAAGGAATCTTTCAGCCTCCTATCGCAACATTAGCCATATCTTAAGACTCGTCATTTATTTTAAGTCCCTGGTACTCGCGCGTGGTACCTCTCAATAATATTGCTGTACACAAAGGTCGTTATTCTGATATGCAACCGAAAATGATCAAGAACTTTACGTTATGACGACTCTGAAATCCTATGCACCACTTAGAAATTAATTTTCCTGGCCCTAAGGTTTCTAGGTTTCAAACTTGCTAAAATTAATGAATTTGTTCGTAAATTTCCAGGGCTCAGAGATAGACGCCTTTCCCCTTCATCTATGGGAAACAAGTTTAACTAAATTCAAAATGCCAAAATGTACCCAGCTGAGGGCTTAAATGCAGGCAGGCTCCCTCTGGGGAGACTGTAGCCCAAAGAGATCCACTAGTTTAAGACATACATTAGCTGTTACACTAAATTGTGATAGTGAGCTTGAAAAAACAAACAAACAAAAACGAAAAATGCAGTTGCTTTAACACTGTGAAAGAGGGTTTTCTGAATTTTGCTTGTCTTAAATTTAGGATTGGGATAAAATATGACGTATCTCTCGGACCTGATTAGTATCAATAAGTGCATGTACATGTTTCAGAAATGTGCAGTACATATTTTTGCTTTCAGGCAACTTCGTTTTATTTATTTTCACAGGTTACTGTAACTTATCATTGTTATATTAAGATATACAATGTTTAAGGAAGCTTAACACATTTCTTCTCAGGATTTATTCCTTTAAGTATGATAATATATAACCTTTCTGTGCATGCATCGTAGTTCTTTTCATCAAAAAAAAAAGTAAATAAATTTTCCTTTCGGGAAAATTGTTCCAAATGTACATTTATTGTAACAAGAAAATAATCAAGTATACATTGCTGAACGAGAGTGAATTGAACGTTGCTGTGAGCATACACAATTGAAAAGTTTTATGACTAAACACAATAAAATGTAGGTAAAAATATTAATATCGCCAAGTGGTTGCCATCAAATTGAAATGAAAAAAATTAAATGGAACAGCACAATAGAATGTGACGTAAAACATTAATGTCAAAAGTGTTTGCCTTGCAATTACAGATATAAAAGAAATGCAATGGCAAAGCACAAGAAGAGGTAAGGAAAGTTTTCATATCACAACGTACTTGCAAAACAAATGACAAAACACAATTAGAAGGTGGCATAAAACATATCACTTGCTATCCTTGCAATGACCCATGTTTAAACCTAAAAATCATATATAATATAATAAAGAGAATCCGTGATATTAATATGAGTTAGCTAATATGTAACTTACACAAAGGGCTTGGTCAGTAAGTGAGACTTGGGGAAGGAGCAACAACCCTGGCCGAAAATGTCTTCACTTCTCACTCTGTAGTCAGAGACACGCTCGTAGTAAGCCGAAAGTAAAGCTATGGTGTCATCATGTTAGACGCTTCCGCACTAATATTGAACAATAAAAAAAAACAAAGGACATGAGGAGTCAGTTACTCAAAGTATGGATGTACGGGGGAACAAATAGAAACAGATATCTGGCATATACCAGCAGATAAATGTGGCGGTCACAGAAAAATAAAGTGTGCTAAAAAGTGGTTTTTGAAATTGTTTTAAAATGTTCTAGAATATTATATTCTGCACTTAGAGTAAGCTATTTAGTACTTCTTAGGCTTTCATGGCCGGTGTTGTAGTTAAAACAGTTAAAATCTCCCGGGCTGTTTTGCCGTGGTCCATGGTTTAAATTAATAAGTTGGCTATTTATATTTAGTGTTGAATTAGTCATTAAATATATAGGGCTATACTTTGTGAAATAGTTACATATTTCCTTGGGGTAGTATTAATAATAGCGGTTACTGGAATCTTGGTAAGACATTTTTAGCTACTGTCTTCCTATTGAGACACTACAGGCAGTTAACACTGGTGATACAAAAGATGAAATAATACTTTTTATTGAGGAAGGCAGCATTTCAGGCCTAAGTTTAGGACATTCCCCTGCATTTGCAATTGATGAGGACAAAGGAAAACCTTAAACGACTCATTCAGGGAGAATGGTCTTGGCGGGAATCAAAACCCAATCCGCCCATAGATTTCGGCCACTCGTGTCGGTTGGTAGGATGTGATGACATCCTAGAAACAACAACAAAGGATACAGAGGATCATAATTCATTAGTTAGAGCAATATAATTTACATATAGTTCTGTTTACTGACTTCTGGGTTTTTATGTTACTGCTGAATGTTTTTAAGGTTTAGGTTTAGAAAGCTCTCATATCTGCAATCCATGTGCCCCTCCTGGGCATGGCAAAACTGAAGAGCATTTTAATTCAAAGCCCTTAGTATCCATTTTTCAAAATGGTGGAAGCGGAGTCCCATTTCTTTATTAATTTGCCTTAGATGTACATTAAAAGGGTAAATGTTGAGAGCTGAAGGTTCCTGGGCCCCATGTTAAACAGGTAAAATGCTTTGCATATTGCGTTCATTATATTACGGTCATCTTTCGTCTTAATTCGTCTCCCAAGGAAGTTCCGCACTCAAAACAAGAAAAGAGGAACATTTTCTTTCCCGCTCCTTCATTTCTCGGCATCCTTCTGTCGTTTCATTCTGCGTCATTTCCTTCTGCGTTGGGGAGCAAATTACGAGAAATTTCCATCTCTGTCCTGACGAGAGCGAAGCGTGGGTCCGGAAAATGACCTGTCAGCCGGATAACTTGGAGTTTTCCTGGCCCCCAATTCGCCAGACATACCCCTTCCCCCTTCCCTTGTGCTTTTAACCAGTCTAGTTTCTTTTCTCGTTAAATCTCTTCTGGCCAGGCTTATTTCTCGGATGAAAGAAGTTCTCTTGAAAAAATAGGTTACCCTTGTGGAATTCACGGTTCACTAACTACGTCATGATCGAGAAGTGTGGAAGTAACGCGGCACAAGCCACGAAATGACCCGGTTTGTGAGCGACGATACAACAGAGCCCCAAGCTTATGACATATTGTTATCCAGTAAGTCGATGATGGCTCACAGCAAAAAATGTCTAACCTTTCGTGCCGGAAACGATCTTCCTTGGTAAAGACACTATCGGTTTCTCGGTTTTCGCAGAAAAATGAGCCTATAGCATTAGAAATAATAATACGGATATTTATATACATTATTATAAACACCTAAGGACAGAGCAGAATGCCTATAAAGCGCACAAAGAGCAAATGTCTATGTTTAGTCTGATATCCCTTTAACATTAGCATAAATGTAGCAATGTATAGATATAATAAGCATTGAAAGCTCATACAAATAATATTATTATTTCTACGAGAGCGGTGACTTCATCAGTGCTGAATTCTTTATAATCAAATAAGAAACTCGTTTGAATTCGTATCAGAATTTTTCGTATTCTTATACAGACTTACGTCTCTTGAGAATCCAAGCCAATCGTTTATACAGTGCGTTCAGTTAATCCCTTCACAGAAGATCTGTTTGCACGGTGTTTGCTACTTTGTTCTGCTTTGCACTGGCTACCTGCGGTGTAATAAGGTAGGGGAGGATGGACCTTTAGATCTACAAATTGTAAATGAAACAGATACCTGTTAAGTTAATAAATGTGCAATGTATATGCAGTAGCAACTTTCTGTTTGAACTTAATTATTTATTTATTTGCGTATGCTTATAAAGTACTCTAAAATAAGCGCATTTTATATTATTATTTCATATAATTTTCTTGTGTATGTCTTCCGATATCTTTCAACCTTAGTATTCATTCTTATGGCTTATTTTACATTTTCAGTTTCTCTTTTCTTTTAATTCTTTCTAGCCTTATTCCTACCTAATGTATATATAATGGTAAATAATAAAAATGGGTTATTATATGCATCAAGCCGCCATTATCTGAACTTTTCAGCAATATGTTACTTTCCCCTGTATATTTTACAGTGTAAAATAAAGAGGAACAGCTTTAAGAGATACAAAATGTTATTTTGAATAATGGGTATCCATTTTCTCTTCATCCTTCAAGATTTCTGTTTTGGGTCTGTGGTTGATATACACCTTTTCTCTAACTATTCTGTTATATAAACTTAAGTCTTGATAGTTTCTAGATCATTCTTACATTCAATAAAATTATTGAATTCCCGTTATTTCTGTACTGAATTGTCCGGCTTTTTCAGTTTTTATAACAATAAAATACAATATATATTATAGAATTCAGAATTGTTTCCTGTAAACGTTATTATTTTCACTATATATCACTGACCTTTCTACTGATCTTAAGCACAGTAAACACCACCAAAACTAAAACTGTCTCTAAAATTTGTCCGATTACAACTGCAAGCAATGGCTAGCTAAAAGAAACAATGCTTCTATCTAGCGGCTCGACTTGGTAAGGTGTGCTGGCTAATAACAGTAAATGTGATGTCATTAAATAAATATAAACCAACAGAATTATTATTATAAAAACATACAGATCACCAGTTTAATAACATATTTATTTAATAGTAAATTACAAAATTATTACACTTTTCTTAAAAGTGGAGTTTAACGAAAAGAAATCTTATATTTCAAATTCAATCATTAGATCTATTCATATATTCATTCATGCATGACTTTAGCGTCTTTGTATTACTGTTTTCCATTAGATTCTTTATGTAACAGTTTATTAAGAAACTGAAATATTAATTAATGAAACATTCGGTAAAATCATTTCAAAAGAAATGTTAACAGGGCACGCGATTATTTTAATTAGTTCTTTCTTTAAACCAACACTAGTTTTAGAAAGAAAATTATTGGGTTTTTAACATCTCAGAATTGACTTAGACGAACAGATGCATCGTTTGGGAATATCATTTTCAAATCTTTACAGTATTTTTATTTGGTATATTATTGGAGTTTTCTGAATAAGATAAATTTATCCGGCGTATTTCATGATTAACCCTACTACATATCCAATTTGCAACATAAGTTATTGCATTTTTCTGTAATACTTTTTTTCATTTACATCCTTTACACTTTAGTCGTTATTAATCATTTCATTCAAATCGAAGAAATCTGTAGTGAGACTTTGCTGGAAAAATGCAACTGCTTTATATGATCTTTTTTAAAGTAAGAAGTAATCAAAATCGACTTCACAGTTGCTTGTTTCACGTTATTAACAATATAAATCCATATTTAAAGTCTAATTCTTTCAGAGCAACTTTCAACATTCTAAATGTGCTAGCTAATCGCGTATACATGGCACATTCTTCTTTCAATTGTTTAAGACTTTAATGTGTCTGTTCTATTAAAATTTCCATTGAGCGGAATTTCAGATTGTGGGTTGTTTAAAGCTTTGCTAGTTTGGAAACTTAAAGAGTTAAAGCATTCGAAAGTTTTTTTTTCTTCCATAAAGAAGATGAACTACAACAACTGAGTCAGTTTATTATGGTAGCATAATTTAAACCATGGACCACGGCAAAACATCCCGGATGATTTTAACCGTTTTAATTGTCAAATAGCTTGAAATTGTGAGTATTGTAAGTTATTACTTACACTCTTAATCAAATTTTTTCACCATTATGCTTGTCCTCACTGATTCCTAGGAGTTTTCTGATTTTAAGTTGCTTGATCTGAAACAACCACTTTTGGAAAAATGACTTTTTCATTAATTTTATCTATTATGTCACTCATACGAATTTTTAAATCTCTGCAGCCACAGTATGTTTTGTAACTACTGTTTGTATAAAATGTTCACACATTCCTCAAATACAAACAATTGCTTGGTTTACAAGTGGACTTCGTGAATCCTTTGGGATAATTGTTGTTGGTCATGCAAACCTAATACCTCATAAATATCTGCTTTAGAATTGTAAATTGTATTTTACTTGAACGTTTCATTCAAAATAATGGCTACAAACTTTTAAATGTTTTCCCCAATAATTTTAAAATAGTAAAGCGTTATATCATAACCTACATTTAGTTTATGAATTCAATTTCCGTGAGATCTGAAATGTAGGTAATTTTTTTTCTTCTGAGAAATCTGTAAGCTTTAGATTAGCAATAATGTAGCGCCAGAGTAAAAGTCTTGTCTTAAATGGAATACATTTTTCCCTTTTTTCAATCATTGTAATCGTATTTGAGATATAATGAATTGATTATTTTGAAGCATCTTAATTACATTAGAATTTGAACCGGCAGTCTTTAAAGCGCTCCCTTCTGTTCTTAGAGATGAAAGAAATGTTCTATATTTTCATGCTGCCTTTCGAGAAGTAATTAATTTCTTAGAAAGTGTCCCAACTTGAATTTCTAGAGTCATCTTAATTATTTTGGGATTCTGGCATTTTGAAACAATAGAAAAACAAAACCTACTTTAATAAATACAATAAACCTCTCTTTCTCAAAGTAAAGACACGTGGACGAACATTTGTGGACTAATAAGTAATTAATTAACGTAGAAACGCTTTGTTAGTTATTCTAATATGTAGCTAATTACCTGGTAGAGGAGAATAGTCGTTTATATCTGAAGAACCTGCCACTTCTGCTTCGTTTCTTCGGGGGTTTTCGCAGTTTTGTCATAGTGTTTTGCCCCATGTTTTCGGAAGGCAGGCGGATCTATTAAATTCATTGAATAAATATCTTTTCTCTTCAGTCTGTTGCAAAATATAAAATATTGCATGTATGGTGCTAAGTTCGGTACCTCCCGAAACTAGATCTTAATACTGCTGGGAGCTGGAGAGATGGCTAGCGAGAAGACTTGTCTGCCAAGTAAAACATTACACCCTGCATGTGTGTCATCTATTCAAATACTTAATATTAGGTCCACTCTTATTGTGTTAACGAAAGCAGAATATTATAATTGCGTTTTCAGTATATTCCTCTCACTAACCTTCTTCCCAGCCCCCAGCTATGTTTATCTTGTTCTTACTTATCCCTGAGTACCGGGGGGCTGGTATATTGGGAGTTAATTGTAAACAGACAAAATTGGCAAAACCTGAACATTTTCGTAAATAAAATACTTATAGCTTTAGAGACAAGAAATTTCTATAAGTATTGTACATAAATGAAACGGAAATTATATGAATATAAGAACTCTTGTATGTCTGTTTCATGTGTATTGTTGTTTTCTTTTGCTGGAATTAATTTCAGAAATGAAGTATTTTACAAGAACTGCGACCCATATTACTGTGATGAGCAATATATATAACTAGTTTAACTGGAATATTAAATATTACCACTACTACTATAACTACTACAATTACTACTTATCCCTGGCTTTTTAAATTGGAGTTATTGAAGTCTAATAATTATAAGTGGTTTGCATATTCTGCTTCTTGAGCCTGGTTCAAATCTCTCTTTTGCATTTATTTACCATGTGACACATTTAAAAATAGCAAACGCAAAGAGCTATAACCTTCACTATCCCCAAAAAACAACTATTTATTGTAAAGTTATAATATTATTTTGTAATACCTCTTAATTAAAGCTTGCATTTACATAAACACTCGCCTGTTCTTATTTCTTGGGAATCCATAAAAATAGATTGCGTCTGGCATGTTACAACCGTATATTTTTACAAAAATACACAGATCAAACAATGATCATAATGTGTGCATACGTTACATTTTTGATATGACGTTGTTCGACCCTCCCTACATGCTGTCGTCTTCGTTCCGCCTGAAAGACTGAAGAAAGCACTACTTTTCAAAATTACACTATACGTCTAACCTTTTCAAAATCTATCTTCCTATCATAACCTTAACACACGAAATCCGTTACATACACAGAACTTCACTTTACCCATCGCCTTTCCCGTCTCTGAAATGTATTGCCACAGAACATCAGAGATTGCCAAACTTTAGTAACATTGTTTAGTATGAAATTATAAATTACCTTAGTAAGTTTCATTATAGATATAGCGTTTTGCTGTTGAATTCATCATTCTGTTTCTGTTATTCTCATCATCATTATCATTATCATCATCATCATTCTCATTATTATTATAATTATAATTATTATTATTACTTTTCTTATCACCTTCATAATAAGGTTAAAGTATTTCATTCTTTATGTTTTACTAGAACATTTACTTCCATTCCCTTTCATAGGCTATATAAGATTATGTGTAAGTTTTCTTTGTTACAGTTTGTACTTCATTATGTTATTTTTTCATTATTTATGTTTTTAAAACTTTATTGCACGTTAAATGATTTATATGCTTATTATCCTTGCTACTGCTTATTCATTTTATTATCGAATTGTAACTGAATCTTACTGTAATTATTGTTAATCTAGAAGAGCAGAAGAGAAAGTCTTTTTATGCTGTCACTAGCAGCATGAAATGCTTTAAGTTTTCGTCTAAATTGTTCTCTTAATCATTTTCCTCGTCTTAAAGTCCAACACTTACAAATAACATCTCCTAAGTTTTTATATCATTATACTGATCTTTTATCTTAAACTTCTTGAATGATTCCGATCTATTAATCTAATCTGCAACAAGTACTTGAGGATTCGCTCCTTAGTTTACAGTTAAACTATGGAATTTAATAAAATTGAATATCACAGTAACTCATTAATTTAGGAACTTTTAAGACCTACTTCATTAAAAGTGTCCTAAAAATACAATATTGAACTAGTTTAAAAGTATAGCCAAAGAGCATTGTCAGGAAATATATTCTGAAACCACCACGCATATTATTTTACATAAAATAATAAGTAATAGTTTCTAAAATTATATTTAATGGTCATTGTTTTTCATGGGAATGTAATTCTATACCTAAATTTATCAGGTCAAAGGTAAAACACAAAATTCGTCCTTTATTTGCAAATACTATATGTATAATTTATATTCGTGTTTGAAATGTTAGCACCAGAATGTTACTTTGAATTACGGGTTACCAAAGCACGGCCGCCGCAAACGAAAAAAGTTCATATAGTCGCCGCTTTATTATTTTTATTTTAATATTTATATTTTAATGAAAGCATTAAATTATGCTTATCCAAAACTGATGGTGATATGATATTATGAAAGTGATGCCCCGGCATCTACATAATATATTTGTATTTCATCTAAATTTTCTTCCATAAGAAAACAGCGATTTGAAACATGCTTCTTGTTATTGAGAGATCCTGTCAAACAGTTTCTCTACGTGAAAGACGATTGTCAGGGTGTTTTCTTGCGAATCGCCTCGCCCTTTCATATATGAATCGCTTTTTAAGACAGTATTTCTATAGCGGCATACTATGAAGAACAATTAGCTCACAATTTACACACAACCACTCACTGACAAATCCTCCCACAAACTATGTACAAGCTACTATCTGCACATGTACTGGCCTCCCATTATGCACATCTGCTCTACCGGCCAGTAGCTTAAATAACCTGACTGTATTTCTTAATTGGCCCAATTTCAATTCTTGAATCGATTTTCTGAAATAAAACTTCTAAGCTTATAAAAAAAATATATTTTTTTTGAATTCCACTTTCACATTGTCTGCCATGTTCCTGAATCAAAAGAGTTGCATAAACGATGTGGTAAATGTATGTATTAAAGCGGAGAAGTTATTTTTTTCCTTACAGGATTATTATCATCCCCCAGTATTTACCGGGTATAATCAGAAAAGAGAAAAAAGTTAAGGGCTACTCAACGTTTTCCAATATAAATTTTGTTTCCGTGAAGGAATTAATTTCTATTTATGTATTCACACAAGAGAGCTGTTTTAGTAAATTTTCTATACCTTTTTTTTTTTTACCGACACACCAGTGAAAGGTATTACCATCGCATTTTAATTCATAATTACCAGTGCGCAGGTCGATATCTGAATATCGATATCGAGTGACGTAACAACAATGAGGAGGAAGGAGAGGATCATGGGTAATAATCCCGCCGCGCGAGGTTTCCTCGGGAATAATAAATGTATGGAGATTAGTCTTAATATGTTCCGAGCGGAGCCAATAGCATGCCACGCTATCACTCCGCCAGCCAATCAGAAGACTACGTGTGATGAATCGACAAAAGCGTCAACCGGAAAATTAGTGCGGGTCTCAGAAAGGGTTCGGCGATGCCAGTGGCCCTAATGGGAAGTTATGTGTGTACGGAAACAGATTAGCCCTTTTAATTCGTGTACAGAGAAACTTTAATTTGGAGCCGGTAACAATAAATGTGACGAGGCACCAATGTGATTGAGGAAATTTGTTTAGCACGCTCTTGTCACTCTTAAAGATTCATTTATTAATAGGCTTTTCATAACCCAGCCCTTTTATGTATTTTCATTTACGCCATCATATTTTATTGTAAGACAATAAATCTTAAAGGTTTTTGGTCTTGTGCTAAAATGGGTACCCGAAAAGAAAATAATATAATTCCTAAAATCCCCATGGTATCAAATTTCACACAATGGGTCACTTCGGATTTTCTAGTCGTTAGAGATTAGATCAGGTGCTGTACAGTTCAAATATTCATACGGTTGCAAACAGCCACTGTTCTTGTTGATTTGGTTTATTTACGGACGCTCTCAGGTCATCAGCGTCCCATTCTATTCGGGGTGTAAAATGGCCGATAAATATTGCTCAGAGGCTTTTCTTTCAGGCTTGAGGTTCTTTTTCGTGCCGTAAATGTACAACACGGGACCCACGGCTTTATTTCCCTAACGAAGGAAGCCATACTTAGGATTTTTACACCCGAAAAAATCCATCGATCCTAGCCGGGTTTGAACCCGCGACCTTGGGTTTAGAAGGCAAGTATGGTTACCACTAGATCACCAGGATCGACAACCCTGTTCTTGATCCAGATTGACTGATCTCTCGAAAAACACCTCTAATTTTTCAAGTGTCAAAAGGAGTAGTCTAGTGCAGTGCAAAGGGGTGATTTTCCGAATTTTAAGGCGGGTTCGTTCAGATTACTCAAAGGGTTTAAGATTGCTTATGGAACATACATTCAAATACTTACAAAATTTCTGTTTTATTTCTATGGGTGGCTTAGGGAGCAGTCACTTCATGTCAGGAAATATTAAATCTAGAATTATGAATCTCTTATGGTGAATTATTTCAGAGTATTTTAAGTAAATCAGTAATAGGATATTTAAGAAGAAGAGCGGAGCACATTATTTGAGCCTCTAAAAAGCAGTGCCTCGGTGACCCTTTCAAGCAAGGCAGGGAAATGTAATAAGTTAACACCCTGCTCGTATTAGTTACCTCCACTCTTCCGCTAGTGCCATGGAGCATTAATGCCTTCAACTCTGGGAACACACTGAAATAACTAGCCTTAGCAATAGAAAGATAACGAACGAAGTATCATACAAGATGAATGCAATGCAGTTAAATGTGTTCAACAAGCTTCAATAGATTAACATTTAATTAAATATATATTCAAGAATAAGTTATAAGTTCAGGTATAAAAACGAGATGCACACTAAAATGATGATTAAAGTGAGCAAGAGCATTGAAACATTTCCCTTTACACAATGTATATGTAACACCATCAAAACCTAAGCAAAATACATTTGACATCAAATTTACTAAAGAGCAAGACAAAAATATATTACAAAAGAAATTTACCTCCAAAACATGATACAGCATTAATAATAATAACAACAGCAATAATAATAATAATAATAATAATAATAATAATAATAATAATAATAACAACAACCAATCTAAATAAAGATGGAAGAATTCCTTACCTACTATCACCAAATCATTATCCAGAATTGAGTAAGCCAAAAGAATTTATAATAGATCAACCCTAATTGAAAGAAGTATTTCTTATTTAGCTCACTTCAAAACAATCCAAAAGCAATATCTAACAATACCCAGATTCTCAGTAATATACTAGAGGAAATTCTATAATTTTACCTATAACGAAAAGAAATTCTCATTTACTTTATTAAATATACCTCGATTGAAAACCATTATAACAAATGAATTATTAAACACACATTTCACAAAATGATACCTATGTCCCTAGTGGTAAATGTAGAAGTTAATCGCTGTCCTGCCCTCCCCAAAAATTAGAGGGGCGGATAACAAGGGGAATTTATCCACATGCAGTGCATTGAAAGCCTACCCAGGGTACAGAATGACGATTCATCTCGATGTCCAAGACAGAAGTCGGAAAGGTGTTCCCCACGGTGAACAACCCACTCGAGTTCGTTTGAACTTGAAAGGCAATCAGAAAGTTAAAGTGACCCACGCTTTGCAAATAGTTATTAATGCCACCACATGCTCCAACCAATGAGCAATATTCAGTATTTTTGAGAAACTTCCAAGTAGTGTGCATCACAATATAGAGGAAGGAAAGAAAGGAAAGAGGGATTACTTAATGTGACATAGCTTCACAATCCATGTACGTGTTTTCTTTAGATGCTTTTGTATAGCTGCTTCAAAATGTCTACATATGGTGAAATTTATATTAACAACATTTAAATATAGGCCATATAAAGATGAATATTTATTTGATTGTTGCTATTAGATTCTAAACAACATGTCATGAGCTACAAACCCCTCTCTCCCCTTACGCTTCTCACTATCAGATCTTACCTGCCGGGCGGTGACTTACAGCCTGTGTTTCAGTATAGCTAACTTGATGTTAAGTACTTAAAGACTTAACGCTAAAAACTTGTTCATAGGTTTTATTTTTAGACCGTATCAAATTCATTGTTGAGACATACAAATTTTATAATGCTCTTCAAATTGATATTATAGCAAGATTGCTAGTTCCATTTGATTACCACTAATGCAGGTAAAAAATGAAAACTTATAAAATAGTCTTCATTTCTGAAACGTTGACTCTGTAAATTACCTGTCTTACTATTATTTTGTTACTTATTTTAACAATAAAATTTGAAAATTCTGCAGGGCTTTGAAATAGGCTATTGCTAGCCAGTCACGCCATATATTAATTAAAATAATACATAATGTAATTTTATTGGTCAATAATTAGATTATAGGATTATAATTTTATTTATAGGCTAAAATTTGAGCTGCTACCTAAAGAAAAAACAGGCGACAGTAGTATGAGTCCATTGCGCTACAACATTATGAAGTTATGAAATCAGTGGATGCGAATCCCGAAAATGTATGCTTATGTAAAACAACCAATGTTCAACTAAAACATTTTTGATACGAAGGCAATAGAATATGGAAGGGTGTATGGAGGAGGTTCTAAGAAAACGCACGTGGGATATGCCTAGAGATACCGGGAAACACGCACGTAGGAGAACCAAGGACGATAACAAGCGATAAGGAAGACGCGGAACTACTGCGGTGACGTACTGTTATTAATTAGTGAGGGAACGTGTACATAAATGAGTAGCACTTATGGACGAGAGTGTTCGGCAGCGCTAAGGGATATTCCAGCTTTAAATCATCCGACGTGGGTTACTCTGAAACCTCATGATCGACGTCTGCTTAGGTTGCCCATCACTGTATGTATAAAGTATCAATAATCCACGTCAAGCACCATGTTAATGCGCCTTTATGCTTCACCACCATCCAAAAATACCATGAGATATGAACCACAACAAAGTCCCCAACACACCTTAAGGCGGTTACCGGACGTTGAATGCAACGCGGAAGGCGGAGGCTTGTGGAGTCTCGCGGCATAAGACATATTTCAAAATCTTCGTCGATTAAATGGCAAAAAGCGAGCATACGGATTCTACTCAAGTAATAAGGGCGAGGAAAATTATGATTAATATTATTACAATTCCTAGATAAAAGACTACATACATTTGTGGGGAATATATCAGATCAAAAGTATTGCTTTTCTTTCTGTAGTTTTCACTACTCTTAATTAATCTTTAAATAATGCCTAAATTACTTTAATGGCTTTTACACTTTTTGAAATGATTGATAAATAATTTGTTACTGTGTGATGGTCAATTTAATAAATTTTTGCTCGGTTCTGTGTCGTAGATTTACGCACGTAAAAGAACCTCAAGCCTGAAGAAAGAGGCCTCTGAGCAAAATTGATCGACCGTTTCACGCCGGAATTGAATTGAACTGATGACTTGAGATGTTGGAGAGATTTTGTGTGTGTATATAAAGTCACATAAATTCTCACTCTATTGTTTCTGGTGGCTTATACTGGTTGACTTTTGAGTCTTTTATAAGTAGTCAATGTAACTTACATTTGAAGTTGAACACAGGCTTTACTGCAGGGGCATGTTACGTTATAATTCTGATAATTTCGGCAGTTCTGAAGAATTGATGACCTAAAACTGTCTTCATAGTTTTATGTCATTTATATAAAGAATAGAGCTCAAAGCGCTTTTGATTTTTTTTTTGCCTAACTTTATTGGTCTTATGGCGACATTTACTAGTTATTCATTACATGTTGGACAAAAGACCATTGTTGCGCAATTTATCGTTTATTTTTATATTGCTGTTCTTAGTCTCAAAAGTTTAAGGAATTGTCCAACCAGGTATTTTGTAACCGAGAAAGATAAGAAAAACAACTCGTTCGGTTCCAATTTATTTCTTGGGCTTATTATCTCAGCATTTCAAGGGTTTGATTCTTTGAACCTAACTTAATTTTATTTTCCTCACTTAATTAGTTAATTGTAGTAAAAATAAAAATACAAGAAAAACTCGCCAAGAACAGTTTAATTATTAGTAATAAGAATGGTTCTAGGACCGCCATCATATTGATAACGTCGATCATATTGGCAAATGAGATAAACGTGTTCCATTAGACCCCTCTATTGTTATCCAAACTGGTTGCACATGCACAATACCAATGAATTTCCTTTGAGAGGCAATTTCAGACCGACAGATGGTGCCTCAGAAGCTTTCGGGAGATGCCACGCATGTGCTGAGCAAGTTTAGAATATCGTTATATCGTTCGTCTTAGCATATATGCCTGCAGCTTTCGCTATGGCTACAAACTACCTTAATAGAATAGTTAAAGTGCAAGTGAAAGAAATGTTCTTTTAAGAAAGTAAATACTATAATTATTTATTTTTGTATGCCAGATTTATAAATACTCTTTATTGTTGGTTCAAAATCGTAAATAGATTCTATAATGACATTATTTGCATAAAATTACCGTAGCAACAATGTGTCGTTAAACTGTTTTCATACCGCCTGTGGTGCCACAGTAGTAAATACGGGCGTTAAACACTACTAAAAAAACTGTATTTTATTACTAAAATGCTGCAATCAACTCAGTATTATCTTACGATAGTATTTAGGAGAAAATTTATGTATTATATTTTATACTAGGTTACATTGCTACAATATTACAGAAACACCGTAAAGTAAGATTTTCTAAGGCAGAATGCAATTTTGCAGCAAAGCTAATTCTACCTGACGAAGAACAGACTTATTGACTAAACTATTTTGAGAAACACTCGTTACGTATTGCGATAAGAGTGAATAAATTTCAGGTTAAAATAAAGAGTTTGTAATAAATTATTATTTATTTCAATTCGGGAATTGAATAATGTGATACCGTGATAATGTATGAAAAGTAATATTAAACATAATTATATTAATATGTTAATTATTTCAGTTTTGGAAAATAATTTTCTCCTGATATGGTTTATATAGGTTATATATTGTTTTATCTTTCTAGTTCTTTTTACATGAACATTAAAAATTTAGCTAAACTATGATGAGTAAATTTCGAAGTTAACCGAATATCATTCGAAATCAATGATGATTATACTGGATGACCCAATGGAATATACGGTTTTCAGAACCTTCATGTGGACACTCGTATAGAATTAAATAAAAAATCCTTTTCAAGTATCAAGTAGCACAATACAATTTATTAATCAGAAGTTGTTTTTTAAAAAGCACATTCTTTAAGTGGGTTCCATGACAACGAACACTTTTTTGTAATCCGTTCGAAAAGTTAGTCATATCTCACTGATGAATGTCCCGAATTTTACGAGTTTACTTTCTTTTAACTGCTTGATGGTTCGTGACCTGTCACAGTACACTTTACTTTTCAACTATCCTCATAAAATGTAGTCTGGTGCCGTCAGATCTGGAGATCGCGCTGGCCAGGCAACATCTGCAAACCCAGAAACAATGCGTTCAAAAAACAGGATTCGCAGTGTTCATTGTTTCACGAGTGGTGCGAACTGTGGCACCATCCTGCTGGAACCAAAACTCAGTTTCACCATTGTCATCCATCTGAAAGTCCAGTGTTACCAGCACTTCTGTTACATTAAATTATATCTTAAATCGTCTCTGAACGAAGTGACTTAGATCAATTAATGTTGACATTTTTCAACCATCCAATTATTCATTCTATTATTTACTAAACGGACCGAAAATATTACATGTTAGGAAAGTTGTATAGCAGCCAATGCAACAACTGTGAAGCAAAATAGCTAGAAACGGCAGCGTTCTGAAAACCGTCTCATTCCACTCTGTACATGAATTTTAAACGCTACTAAACTTTTCACTCGTCACAGTTTAACTAAAATTATAAGGCTTTCAGCTGTATTGCAAAATACATTTACATTTTCGTGTAAAAGAGCTAGGAAGATAATCAAAATGTAACTTCCATAACCCCAAATCATGAGAAAGTTCTAATTTATCTTTCAGTTATTACAAATGTGAAAATTGAGAATGAGTAAAAATTGCCGATATCATAAAGCAGCAATTTCGAAAGTACAACCTATATAGATTTGACGCAAATCCCTCTAATATGACAACTAGAGTAGAAAGTAAATAAGGAGTATATGGTAAGCAATCGATAACGTCTGAAATCCGTGACCCGCATGCTAGAAGCAGAGAGAGTAGGTTTTTCCTTCTCTACACTTAATTTGCTCCATCGGGCGTGTTCTTAACAAGGTACGGGTGCCAGGAATCTACGGATGTAGAGTGGGGAACATTTTTCTGGAGCTGCCCTGATATTTAGCATTATTGTGCTAATTCAAGAAGCTCGCGAATTTAACGAACTGTTTTTGGGTGATCGATATCAGAAATATGTCTTGATTTATTGGTAACAAAGGATAAATAATACTTTGAGAATGTTAGAGGTCTTTGATTTGGCTCTTAAGGGTTTTAGATCTTTCTTTTAATGTTTTAAATACTTTATAACTATTATGCCAACCAACATAGTGTTTCTTCTTCTCTGTATAGTCTACAGCGCGTGCTTTAGTACAATTGCATTTATTTTCATTTTAACTTGTTCCTTGAAAGACAGTAGAAGTTTGTTTTCAAGAGGAAAAACTTCATTTTAAAACTCGAAATTATTGTTGTTGCATTTCAATATTTTTTTGTTTTTTTTTTTTATATCTTCTGAAAGATTTCCATCGTGTTCATTGGTCAAATTTAAATGAAAACTGCCAAAGTGTTTAGTTGAGAAGAATATTGTCTTGAAATATGAACCCTTTTAAATTGTAAAACTTCAGTATTTTGTAATATGTTTCCTCAGCATTCTTAAAGTTGTGGAAGCAAGTGAATGAAACGTTGGTATGGATTAATCCCTTCAAGACAATATTTAAACACAAATTGTTGAACTTATAAGCATGTACATATATTGAAACTTTTGAACCGACTCACAGCTGTGTTAAATATTAAAGGGCTAAAACTACAACTTGCGAAAAACTTACTAAAAATATTGCATACTAACATCAGAAAGACGAATATATTTTGTAATTATTTTTGCAATAATAAATATAATTGCAAGTAATTAATTTCGTAGATTGTTCGTAGACAGATACATTTAGCTTTATAAATTTTACTGAATTATCTTCAACAATAAAAATTAAATCAGTTTATTTATATATCAGATATAGGTTTCATCATGTGACCAGTGTCCAATAAATTCCAATCTAGATTCAAAACAGAGTACTTTACCACACCGCTAATCATTTCAACTTAATGTAAATATTGTATTTTATAATACAGCTTAAAGCCCATTACTTAAATGGCAAAGATGCAATTTTGATGCTCTGTAGTGGTCAGCCTGACTTTAATTGAGGAGATTGTGTTTAAAATTAGCATCATGTCTCAAGTACTCTGAGAGCGACATCTTGTAGTTATTGTTTGTAAATAACGGGCCATCGACAATTCTTTTCCCACTCGGGTGATGTGCACCACACAGAAGAAAGTTGGTACTTCTAAATTTCTGACACACTTTTGTTCGAAACCGGTTTTTAGCAGAATACGCCCACCGTTGCTAAGGTTTGGACTTTGTGGTTAAGTGAACACAAAGCTGTACTCTCGTCCGCGAGCAGTACTGCACCCTAGTTCGCTGGAATGACAGCGATTAGAATTAAAAGAAAGAACTTGAAGAGGAAAATGGTAAGAGAAGAATTGAGAATACTGATGAAGGTAAATAGGAGAAAAAGCCGAAAATCACAACTTCGTCCATCACAAACTCCACTGTGTAATATTCAGACTGGAACTCGGGTACTGTGCTACCCCGTACTCAGTAGTCGGAACATTAATTAGAACCTCTGTCGGTTGCTTTTACAGCGATGAAGCAGCCGAATTTGTGTGAGCATTAGCAAAAGTTTAGTTTCAAGAAGTGAACTCCTTGACAACTTCTGTCACAGATTTATGAACTTTGCAGTATCATTACGGTATCACGAGCAGCTACAAAATTCTTCTCCGTCTTCTTTCCCCCTGTTTGTTTACCTTCAACTGAAGGAACGACGACGAGAAGGGGAAGAAGGAACAGGATTTCGGAAATTCCCCCCCCCCCGTCTCAGAAGCACGAGTTCTTCCTCCCATCTTATCTCCTGATATTAAACATCGGGGAATACGATGAACTTGTTTGAAAAACTCAATAAAACCATAACATTATCGTGATCGCACAAGTCCAGCACTGTGGAAATGAAACATAGTGATTCTTTGTGCTCGAAAGGGGTTTTATATGATAATTACAATCTTACACAGAGCTCCGTGGCTTTAGAAATCTTCCCTCCCTTTGCAAGCGATAAACTCAAGTTGAAACTACTAAGGATATCTTTATATTCCCCGAACAGCTAAGAAACCCCATTGAAATGAACGACAGCTTCGCGGGGAGTTCACGATTCTTGGCACAGGAAGAAATATCGCTAAAATTCTACGAGCAAGGCTGTGAAGAAGAATGTGAAACCTTGTAGAAAGCAACCCTTAACAGACCTGACATTCTTCGAAAGACATTTCAGTAATCTGATGTCAAAGCTTTTCGACATCGGCAATGACTAGTATCATCCATAAGGCATGTTTATCGTTATATGAAAGCGTGGCGTGTGGGAATCAGCTCATAACAGTTCCAGGACATATCTACATCTATGGAGAAACTTTCTGATTAGTTCAGAATTTTTTCTTCTGGCTTTATTTCCTATTACTGCTTTTCTTCCAAAGTAGATCCCATTCTGTTCATTTCACCTCTACTTTATTTTTTTTCTTATGCTGTTCTGATCTTCATGCTCTAGTTTATATATATGAACTTGTTTATACCTGATTTTGGTCTTGGCTGTCTTTCAGGTACTTTATCATTCTTACATAATTAATCAACGAATTATATGTTAAATAATCTACTATAATGGATATTTTATTAATAAATAATGAATATTCATTGTTTTTCATAATTTTTCAAAAGACAGTTTTATTCTATCGTATCATATAATCAGACATCTCTGTAATCATCCTCTTTCTCAGCAGCCACTGCTCCATGTTGTGATTTTTTTTTAATACATCAAAATGTGAAAATCTTAATATACCTCACTTGAATAGCACAACCATTTACAGGCATGGAAGAAAATTCTTTAGTGAAAAGTTGCTTGGCTTGGAAGGGGAAATTGATATTGAAAGTTTTTGGTTTGTTTATTTTTATAGTCGAGAAGATATGAAGGTGACTTTCTTTATTTTAAATGTATTTGTTTCATTATTTATCTTTTAATAGTGCCTTGAGATCTTAAGTGGGATTTGTGTTGGATAAACGACTAGTGTGTAGGTTTTGTACAGTTACCCCGATTTTCCCTACTATTCAATCCGGCGTTGCTTCATCGTCACCTCATCTTCATTTTCACCTTCATCATTCAGCGTATAGTGGTTCACCGATTGTTGGTGCAAGATTTACAAACGGATCACACTACTGCCCTCTGCAGCACATTACAATGCCTGGCTGGCACGTGAGTTGTGTTTGGAACATGTAGTTTAAGATGGTTGAAGGCCAATGGCTAAGAGGAATAGTTTATTTCTAAGTACCGGATTAAACCTGGGTTGTCTGTGCATCTGCAACAAGTAGTACAAATAAAATGTGAGCAAATACACTTTATTAATAAAAGATGTTTCAGTCACTAGAACTATACACCAATGATGCATGACGAAGCCAAAAAGTGGGATGAGTGGAATTTGCAGGAATGTAGTGTTAGCAGAACACTTGGTTGACTGACAGCACTCTCACTTTCAGTCTATGTCGTAGTGACATGTGGGTTGTGTGCCACAGCTGCTAAAACGTTAATTGCATTTCCCTCTTGGTTGTTGTTATTTATTAACAACACTTACAGTGTTTTGGAATGTTTTTTATTAATAAGAATAAAATGAACTTTGCTCACGCTTTATTTGTAACGTACTGATTCAAATATGTAGGCAAGCAAGTAGTTAATCGGTTCCTTGAAGTAAACTATTTATCTTTAATATTGACCTTCAACTGTCTCTCAATACACAGTTTTATGTGTCATCAAACGCACTGTTAAAAGTAAATAATAAAAGTATTAATACATTTAAAATAATGAAGTTGACTCTCATATTCTCTCCACACTTCCAAATATAAAAAAGTAAAAATATCACATATCTCTCTTCAAGCCAAACAACTTAGGTTTCCTTCTATCGCTACAAATAGCCCTGTTTTAAGTGGTTCAACCTGTAGAGCTATTCCATTTGGAACACTGGGTGCGTGCCTTCAGGAACATAGACAGTAGGCAATTAGATCTGAATATAAATGGAAGAACATTCCAAATATGCCCTTCGCAACAACATAGATATTTTGTGTTAAAATGGGAATAGAAATGAAACATATGATAACTGAGAAGATGGAACAAAGTGGTCCTAAATTAATGTAAGTCGGTCCTGGTGGTGTAGTGGTAACTATATTTGCCTCCTAAATCCACGATCGTGGGTTCACTCCCGGCCAGGATCGATTGATTTTTTCGCCGTGAAAATCGTAAGTATGGCTTCCTTCGCAAGGGAAGTAAAGCCTTGAGCACCATGTCGTACATTTATGGCACGCACGAAGAAGAACTTCAAGCCTGAAAGAAGAGGTCTCTAAGCAAAATTTATCGGCCATTTCACACCCTTATTTGAATGGGACGTGGATCACCTAGGATGTTAAAGAGCGTCCATAAATAAGCCAATTCAAAAAATAAATGAATAATGTAACCCCAGGAAAAGTTAATGATAACCGTAAAAAAAACAGTGATAGTTGATTACGAAAGAGTAGATTATGTTGAGCGGTTTATCTCAAAAAATGGAAAAATTAAATTAATGATAATGATGGGTGGATGGATGTATAACAGGGGGATTATGGGAGTTTTAGCATTCTCGATCACATCAGCCTATAAGTTTTATTATGTTACCCCATTGGAAGGGACGTCTTCGTTATTTTCCAAAATCTGTTCCTTGAACAAGTAGTAAATTTTGTTCCAATGTTGGTATCCTTTCCTAGATCTTCCCTGGTTATGGACAAAACAAGTCTCTTTCTTACCAGGAATGGACGGTCAAACTGGATGTGCGAGGTGAATTCCTCTTTCTGTTTACACATTATACAAATGCGTTCATCTTTATACAGTCCCATTTTTCGGAGAAGTTTCCTGAAGTGACCATGTTCAGTGATTAATGTAATTACTTTCCTTTTTCCTCTTCTGTCCAAATCGAGAGGGGATGTGGAGAGATTATTGCTAGGACCTAGGATAAATTTCCTTGCTTGGATTTGTCCAGGATAGGTTCTCCACGTTACTGGATGTTTATCTCCAATTCATGTATTTACCGCGGTCTTAGCAGTATGGGCACTGATTCCAACCACGAGCTCGGGGCTAAAAAGAAAGGATGTATCAGCACTCCCTGTTGCCAATTGATCTGCTTTCTCATTCGATTAATACCCTGACCCGGCAGCAACAGCAGTCCAAGGAATGCAGAGCAGACAACACATTTTGACACTCCTATACCAGTTTAGATCTCTCCTGATCAGAGGAAATTACTTTTGACTCTTTGAATGATAATGATAATAACAGTCTTAAGTCTGCACTAGTAGCAACTATTGCCACGGGTGGCCGAGGTCTTTAAGGCGCGTACTTGTGAGCGGGAGGTCTGGGATTCGGTTTCCGTCAGGACCGCCCTCCTGACTGAGGTTTCTTCCAGGTTTTCCTCAGTTCTCATAAATGGAAAATGCCAGGGAGGTGCCCTAAGTTTAGGCCCGGAACGTGTCCTTCCTTTAAAAAAAAACATTTCCCAATTTATCATTTCATTTCATGTATCATCAGTGTCCACCGCCTGTGGTACCTCAGTAGTAAAAACGGGCGTTAAACACTACTCAAAAATGAAAAGTAGCAAACCATACAGACTTAAGATGAAACTTTAAATTATAGAAAAGTATATAATTTCTGTAATAGTTAGCAGACTTTGTCCTGTACAAAAACTAGATATGTCAAAGAAAATGGAACAGGAATCTTAACCATTAAACTGGTAGATAGACGGATATCTAACACTAAACTAAGGGAAAGAACCAGAATTAAGGATTCAGCGTGAGATACTCAGGAATAGAAATGTAAATGGGGTGACCACCCAACTAGCTCCAACAGGATAAATGGGCTGACTATATGAGACACACGAACTGGGGAGAGGAGCAAGGGTCGTCCTATGTGCAGATAGCTACAGAATTTCTTGAAAACAAATGGTGTCGCGGGAAATTGTGAAATTGATAGGTGCTCTGTAATTTCTACCTAAGACACAAAGTCAGCTCAGGAATGTTAGATAAATTACAACAAATGATAAAGGGTATAAATTTTGACAACAAAATGGGGCCTAACTCAAATGTGAGCTCTAAACACTTTCAATTACTTCATTTCCAACACAGGGTTTTCCTTCTCTCGTATATTTGATTTTGTTTCAGCCTTTTTAATTCTCGTCCTTTAAATTTTATTTATTAATTATCTACACATACTTATATGAAGCATTTTTTGCATCAATAGCAAAAATTTTCTAGTATGCCGGCCCAAAGGAAAGAACCTGCAATTTATAAGTATTTTTAATAGAATGTCTCATACCATGACATTTTCAGTACAAATTTTAAGCTCATGTGTAAATATAAATATAGTAAGGAAAACTCGTATCTAAGAGGGTAGTCCAGCTTTTACTCAACATCAATTTTTAGATTGTAAAATCTTTCAAATATAAATTAAATCCCCATTCCTTATTACTGGTTTTAATTACTCATAAAGTATCTAAATTTTATGAAAGGGTATGGTGTGCATATTAAAGTGTATCATTTTATTAACATTTTTTGTAAAATTAAACTTTTAGTTTTTTTAGTAAATAGGTAGAGTTATGTTTGGAAATTAAGAGCGCCTCCAGGAATGTGCCATGTTCTCAATCCGCTACTCAGTCGTCATTTGTATGTACCAGTGAAAACGGATTCCTTGATAGACTGCAGTTAATGATCCCTTGACGCAGGCAAATGAGCTTGCTCAGCCTTGTTTATCACACCGACGTTTAAGTTGCACTTCTGTGTGGATATATGTCTATATCTATGCCTAGAATAAAGTACACGCTGTAACTAACAATATTTATATAAGATTTTTATGTGCATTTTCAAATACTGTACGACAGATGTTCTTGTTATATTTACAGGGGTAACATATCTGTCAGGAAATGCATTTTACGGTTTCTGCACAAAGTTCGAATCCAAAACAAGAACTCGTAAACAAAATCAGACTTTAACACAGGAGAAGCTTGGTGAAATAAGCTATGGGTTAGAAATGTTTCCCAAAAGTGTTAATAAGATTAGGCAAGTTGGTGTATCTGTCGGCAGTGCCCGTTAAGTCATTCAGCTGCTGCATTTTTATCCACATAAAAGTATATATGTACCTGGAATATACCCGTGGAAACGGAAAACAAAATATTTTCAACCGGATTCGCAGACACAGTGAAAACAGACATTTCTATCATTTATATTTACTATTAATAAATAATGTGAGAAACTAAAAACCTTGCCATGAATTCCGACTCTGCAACATGATTTTCCTTGTTACGCAGTAACTTCCAGAGACAAAATCAATTTCCAGTTGCGTATTAAAGTGACGATCCTCTTACCGACGACTAAACAGCTCTAGTCACGACAAGATAATTTACAAAAGTTTGTACACCTTTTGCACTTACTTGGTAGAGAACAGAATTGAAATTCTCACAAGAAATATCCTTTCAAGAGAAAAATATTGTGAGACCAAAATTTTAATAAAAAGCAAATTTACTTAAACAAGTCACTCATTTTAAAATATTTAAATGCAGCGCGTTTCATAACTATACCCAAATTATTGATAAGAAGATTATCGCCTTTGCAAGAATGAATGTAGGTACAAGTTTATTCCAAATGGCATGAATATTTAACAAGAATGAACGAGTCACTAATCAGGAAGTAAAAATGAAAACCAAAGTGGGCTTTCCTTGAATGGGATGATCAACTGAGCCAGTAACAGAACCCAAGTCCTAACCCATGAAGAGTATGATGATAATAGTAATTATTATTATTATTATTATTATTATTATTATTATTATTATTATTATTATTATTATTATTATTATTATTATTATTATTATTATTATAATTATTATTATTATTATTATCATCATCATCATCATCTTTAAGGGGTGCTGACGTGTAATGCATCAGCGATATTACCTTTAGAGAGAACGATCAGGGTAATTGAAGTGGTGACTTATTCGGGAGGTCGCGGATTTATATCCCGTGTGTTCGGTCATTCTTACCTTGGGATTTTTCGTGGCTTTTCCTGGTCATTTAGGCAAATTCTAATATTCATGCTCCAATTTTGTAACATTTCATTCCGTTGGTTCTGTAGCAGGGTTGATTTAGGCAAATTCTAATATTCATGCTCCAATTTTGTAACATTTCATTCCGTTGGTTCTGTAGCAGGGTTGAAAGTGCCAGGTGAGCGGGACTGGTGCTGTGCGGCGAGACTGTCACTTGCGCCATGTAAAAGTTTGTGCCCCGGCATGTGGTATGGAAGCGGCCTTTCTGACGAGCTCGAATTACTTGAAGGGAACCTCCATCGGTGTTGGGGTGCTATATCTGGAAACAATGTCAGGAATTCCGTTTACTTTGCCCAGTATCTCTTCCCTTCCTTCCGAAGATAACCCATTGGGGCGTAGACACAAATTTCCAACCGTCCAGCACGGTTGAAAACGGTCTCCCCTGTTCCTATGAATTCAGCTCTAGTTTGAGGACTTAATAAAAATCATAGGGATAGAAATTATCTTTCTATAATGTTTATTTTTCTTGTAGAAGATCACGAGAACCGATTAAATAAAGCCGCTATACTTTATTGGAGTTGCTACAGTCTTAATGTTGGCGGTGATGGAAGTAAAAACTGTATGCCACTGCCCATTAAAAGACGTAACAGCGAGCCAATTAAATTTACCCTAAGGTTCATATTTCACTTTGAAATATTTGTAGTCTTTATTTTACCAATTTCCTACAGTCGAGCTCATGGAGACGAAAAAGTTTCCATTTTCACTCGAAGTTATTTTTGTATACTCTTTACGGCATTATATTTCCCTTGTGACTTCTTCTCATTTGTAACTTTAAAGGGCTTTGAATTAAATATTCCTCACTAAGAAATATATAAAAAGCCTTTTCTCCCTTGTATCTTAATGGGTATTTTGTGCCCTACTCTGTTATCATAATAGCGACTTCCTTCCTTTCATGTCAAGTAGGATTATAAGAACACTAGTAATAATGATAATGAAGAAGAAACGAAAGGTATTTTCAGCGTTTTCTCTCATTTTGCACTTTGAGAACTTTTTCGTTCATTTTTTGTCGTTATATATTCTAAGAAGATACAAACTTTCCCTACCTAATGATCATTATTACGTCTGCTTCTCCCTGTCAGTCTATATATAAACCAAATAAAACAATTAATGTATTTTCGTTCCTTGAAGATTGAGCACATATATAATCATTAATGGACATACACCTTTAGCATTTATTTGTAATATGGCGTTATAAATGGTAGCATAAAATTATAAAAGTTTGATGAATATAAATATATTACATATACAGGGTGGTTCTGCCTGGCAAATTTATATAAATACACTTTCAACGCATGGAGACCCTGCGACCCTCATTTGTCTATGTTCTGCTTCACCGCATTTCAGCAGTTGTCTCGTGATAAATAATGTACACAATCGCACAGCGTCTGTTTCTCGCTCGTAAATGCAGGCACACAGGCTCATTTAAAGCATTTCGGTTAGAATTTCCGACTGAATATGGTTAAAGAGGTATATGAACAAAGTACTGCATCTAGAAATGTATTAAAAGTTGTAGACAATAGAAAGTATTCGCACTCAATATTCAGGGAGCGAATATTGTTTGAAGAAGCAACAAAGAAGCGATTACTGCCTCGGCCAACATTTTTCCCAGATAAACTAATCTCCCACATTGCAATTGACACCGCCGCGGGTGGCCGAGGTCGTTAAGGCGAGGACTCGTGACCGGGAGGTCTGGGGTTCGAATTTCACCAGGACCGTCCTTCCTGACTGGGTTTTATTTCCAGATTTTCCTCATTCCGCATAACTGGCAAATGCCGAGGAGGTACCTTAAACTTAGGCCTGGAACGTTTCCTTCCTTAAAAATATCCTCTCCCAATTTATCATTTCATTTCATGTATCATCAGTGTCCACCGCCTGTGGTGCCTCAGTAGTAAAAACGGGCGTTAAACACCACTTAAAAAAAAACTTTATTTGACTCCGTCGTCACAATACTTGCAAAAACGTATTCTCTGAATTATAAGACACTTCTGGGATGTTGTAGGAATAAGGTTTTATTTTTAATGGGTTGTGCTGATCTATTTTTGAGAGGGGGACCTCGCAGCGATCTTTTTAATATATCGTAGAGCCTTTCCAAATGTTAAAATGCTATGTCTTCGATGTATTTTCTTGAGTAATATGATTCTAAAATTTGAATTTGATGGCTATTTTATGAACTGACTCTATTAGATGTCGCAAATCAAGAAAAGTTTTCCTATAACTGTCTTAAGAGAGTGAATGGTTGATCTATCTTGTATAATGTCACAACAAGTGGAAAACTTTGTTCTACACTATATATTTAAACCATGGTTCAAACAGCGCACATACGGAATGGGGTGAAGCAACACAACACACAAATAAGCGTTTCGCCGATGTTTTGGTCAAGAGCGAGCCCAGGCGAAATTTTGTGAATAGTGGTAACTTATACAGCATGACTAGAAATATACTTACAGTATCAGATTACTAAAACTCTTTTAAGTAAATTAAAAGCTGGGTATTTTTGATTAGTTACAAATGTTGTGATAAGTGATAAATTAATATAACACAATATAACTTTAACACAGAAGGCTTAGATTAATTTCATCATATATAATTCACAGATAAAAGGTATAATCAATACTATAATGTATACTGCTTAAAATAGCTAACAATAGAGAACAGTTTTGCTGAGAATTTCGGCAATATATTTGTATTATTGTCACGTGCATGTGGGACATAGCTTATATGGATATTTTCACAGTAGGTTGAGCAAAAATTGCTGTATTGAAAAGTGGAAATCTAGATCCAGAGAAGCTGCCCTTGGTTCATTGGCTTTCTATCAGGGATTTTGATACCAGTTTTCTGCCATTCGCCTTTGCGATATGTATGTTTATATTGGCTGCAGAATAATAAGCATAGCCCGGAAGCTCAGGTATTGATTAAAATAGGAAGGCAAAAGAGCATTTAAAACACTGAAAATAGCCAATAATATAACTAAAATAGGCATTTATTAAAATTAAAGCAGAGAATAATATCACTCACTATTAATAGAATAGGTATTTAAGATACTTAATACTTTCTTTATCACATAATTGAAGTACTTAAGTATACCCTTTTCTTGGTTACAAGCAACAAGGAGTTTTTTCAAGGAATCTGCTGTCACAATCAACCGCTTATCAGAGAGAACATTTTTCATCATGGAAAAAGAAGGTTACTTCCATTGAACTGATTGGCAATATTTTGAACAAGTTATTTCGGAAAGACTCTTACCAGTTACAACAGAACATTCACCTTTCAAGGACAAAATGGAAATGATGAACAAGACAAAGTAAAGTAGTTATGAATGGTTCTGGCGAATGAGCAAAAGATGCGCAGTGGTTTCGGGTCAAGTGCATTTTCTGCTTATGTGTTTATAGGGGAATCAGGTTAGTATCTCTCTCACTTCCGTATTGAATACATTGTAGGGATGGTTTATTGCACAACTGTGCCGCTCTCCTCTTTCTAGCTTGCAATTGTTGTTACATTTATGCAGCTGCAAAGATAACCCCACCACAAATGTTCCGGAATTCTCCCGCGCAGATTGATATAAGGTCAATCGCCAGGGCTATTCAAAACTACAGTACTTTCCTCGTCCTCTGTATTTCCTAGTATTGGTATGCCCGAGGTAAACTGTGCGTTCTTTCACTAATGAAGGTTCAGCTATTTAAGGAGCTTAAGCAAATGAGTTGAGGAGACAGTTTTTGACTACTTGAAAAGAAATAAATATATTTATTATATCTATTAATAAAATATTTTCAATAGACATTTTGTGAGTTGAACATGCCATTAAATGTTTATAATTTTTTTCATTGCGATATATTGAAAATTTTTGTGTTTTTAAAATGCTTAAATGATAGCAGAAATTTCCATAAGAATCCAAAAGAGGCAAAAAAGTTTTAAACATTAAAATAGGCAATAGGGGAGCAAAATAGGCCAAAAAGACAAAATAAAAACTGGCCCTACCGAACCCAAATGTAGGAAACATGTTTATTTCTGACTCTTAAATATATCCACCTAGATGGAAAAGACATTTTGCCTAACTTCCAAGTTTTGATAATAATTAGCAATCCCGCCAGTTTTGAAATCCGTTTAGTTACTCTATTAATCGACGCAAAAGGCAGTAATACTGAAATTCACCTTGAACTCTGTGATATTTACAGACTAACACAATGATAGGAGGAAAAGTGAGGCAGTGTCATCTTCAGTTTAAGGAAGGCAGTACAAATGTTCATGATGAAGATAGCAGTGTTCAGACGAAAGATCTTGTTCAGAGTGTGGGCGCATCAATTCGAGAAAGTTGCCGTTTCACAGTTCGTGTTCTTGCAATGGAATTTCATTGAGTACATTGTTCAGAATTGTCACAGAATAATTTTAAATATCGCATACTGTGTGTAAGATGGTTCCCTAAAAGTTTCGACAAAAACAAAAGAATGGGAGCAGCTCGTGCATTTTGTAACTAGTAAGAGTGAAAAGATTACGTTTTTCTCTTAATATGACTGGCGATGAAATATGTATCTCGTATGTCAAAATTACATTAAACAAATCTCGGACCGACGCCATCTTCACCACAAAAACTGACTTCAACACAGTTTTCCGCGTCTTTGTTGTGGATTTTATGGGGCCGGGAACAGAAACTATAGCGCAAGTATACTGTGAAACCATGGAGAGGCACGCCATTCAAAACCGGAGATGTAAGAAGCTGTCATCAGAAACTTTTTACTACATGGCAATGCACGTCCACACAAGTGTTGAAATCTTTAGGAATTTCTACGGAAATGTATAAGCATCCACCATATAGCCCAAACATCGCACCCAGCGATTTCCATATTTTCCTTCGCTTCGTTCTCATTTACAAAGAGTTAAAGCAACAGTGTTCTTGTGGTTCAATGCCCAGGCGGCGCATTTTAAGTATAGGGCTTCCAGAAATTTGTTTTTCGGTACACGCAGTTTTTTGTAAAGGCACTTTTGAAACGCGACTCATAAAATACAAATATTACTTTACACGAGTACATGTGAAGTTAAATGAAGGACAGGTTAACGTAGGTATTGGGAAGTGTTTCCGTTGTTTTATCTTTCGACGTGTCTCTAAGCAGCCTGGACACAATTTAACATATCCTAATCTAACCTGCTACTCAAAGCTCTACAGTGTATTATTTTTTTTTTTTTTTTTTTTTTTGCACGAACATTTATAAGGCTGTCTGGAATAATATTTTACTGTATGTACCTATCCACGTAGCTACAAATTAAGTAATTAATTTGTGTTTTTAGTTGTAGAGATTCCGTTTAGTTCTCTTTCCTTTTCCAGTTTTTCTCTCTTTTTTTAATCTGAGAGACCAAGTTATCATTAAGTTTTGTGCAATTCGGTATCTTCAAAAGCTGATATAGAGACGTATAAACTCGGAAGAGCCTTTCACTGCAGAGCAACTCATAAACATCAAGTTAACTTATTTACACTCCTCATTTCAATGGAGGGTTCCCATGGATCCTATTGCTATACGCAAAGGGTTGACATTCACAGAAGATGAAAGATAAACCAGACTGGAATAGAGGGACACGAATAAAAAAAAAAAAGAAAGCCGATGGAATGAGGCAGAGCGAGCAGAACTTTGATAAAGAGGGAGAGCAGCAGTCCGTGTGTATATCATCCCTTTTGATTGGTCAGTAACCCTCGCGGCGGTTTCCAGGAACTCTGCGCATCTCACATGTAACCTTACACTGCAGTAAATCCTTTTGGCCTGACCTTTCCATGCAGAAGTGGGCGACTGTGACCCAAAACTTTAACCCAGTGCCTTCCAAACTTTTTTCTGTCTGTCTTTTCGTGAATCAAAATATTGGTGACTCATTACCCTGCACCGTCGTTGCTGAAAGCTAATGAAGGCGTTACTCAACCGAATTGGCAGCTTCTCAATTGGCGCCACCTTTTCTGCTTATTCAAATCTAAACTTCCACTCTACCCTAAGATCAGACCCATAGTTTACTGACTCCTAGGTAACAGGGACACGAGAACACTGCCATTACACATGTGATGCCTTGCATATAGCCTTGGTTGTGTTAGTTTTTAGAGAAAATTGCACTGCCTGCGGTGCCTCAGTAGTAAAAACGGGCGTTAAACACTATTCAAAAAAATTACTATTTGATTCTTTGAACTTCAAAAGTATCGGACACTGCAAAGAACTATGATAGTTTGTTTTATAGAGGTTCCTTATTCCGCTTTTTCTTTTTCTTCTTCTTCTTAAAGCCTGGTTTTTCCATAGCCCCATGTGGGCTTTAGGCTTACCCCGACGGCCGCTGCGTCTTCTACCACCATCACGTGATATCATTGGTAGAGCGTAGTTTTGCAGAAGGGTATGTGATCAGCACACCGCATCCCGCCGGTCGCGGCTAACTAGATCGAAGAACGCCACATCTCCATCAGGCAGCTTTCTTAGAAAAATTACTAAGCAGGTACCGGGAATCGAACCCGGGCCTCCCGGCTAGCAAGTCAACAACGCTAACCACAAGACCAACCTTATTCCGCTACCCAATCGAAAATCTATTTTGTCGACAGGAAGTTAACTACTACTATTACTACTACTACTACTACTACTACTACTACTACTACTACTACCCACTATTACTACTACTACTAGTACTACTACTATTACTACTACTACTACTACTACTTGTACTACTACTACTATTACTACTACTATTACTATTACTACTACTATTACTACTACTATTACTACTGCTACTACTATTACTACTACTACTACTACTACTACTATTACTACTATTACTACTATTACTATTACTACTACTACTGTTACTACTACTACTACTATTACTACTACTACTACCACTACTACTATTACTACTACTATTACTACTAATATTACTATTACTACTACTACTACTACCACTACTACTATTACTACTACTACTACTATTACTACTACTACTACTACTACTATTACTACTACTACCACTACTACTATTACTACTACTACTACTATTACTACTAATATTACTATTACTACTACTACTACTACTACTACCACTACTACTATTACTACTACTACTACTATTACTACTACTACTACTACTATTACTACTAATATTACTATTACTACTACTACCACTACTACTATTACTACTACTACTACTACTACTACTACTACTACTACTACTACTACTACTACTACTACTGCTGCTGCTGCTGCTGCTGCTGCTGCTGCTACTGCTACTACCACCACGAAATGTTAACAATTCAATTTTAAAAAGTACTAGTTGATGTTCTTTCTATTACAATTAGTATAAAGCTATGCTTTGCTCCACAGATTTCAGAACGTTGTCCATATTTTATGCTTCTAATGTCTTCATGTTTTATACTTTCGAATTAGTACTACTGTTACTGCTACTAGTACTATTACTAGCTCTGACTACTATTACTACTATTACTAGTACTATTCTAGTACTACTATTAATACTACTGCTAGTACTACTGCTACTACTGAAACAGTTGGTGTTTTAAGTTAGCCATTTCTCGCTGCACTTATATGCCAATGTCGTGAATGTGTACAAACACAGTAATAGGCCATAAATAGCTGCTGTAGCAACCTGGAGAGAGTTTGTACAAAATGTGTATTTAATTGGGAGCAGAATCAAATGGCTTCTTCATGAAGAAGAAATACTATATTCTAGCCACAATAAAATTCGTTTGATATTGGAAAAAGGCTGAAAATCTGTAAGGGATCATATCTCGGAGTTTGTATTTCTTTAGAGGGTATAGAACAGAAATAAATTAGATGTGCCTTTATCTCAACCTCATCGATATCTACTACACTTTGATTTACTTGTAGCTTGGTTTATTATGGTGTATTAATGTTCTACTTTTGATTACCATGTAACTATTCTCCTGCTTGATACTAAAGTGATTTTATTTGAGTTAGGAACTACCTTAGCGTGGCAGCATGTTTGCAAAGGTCATTAATCAAATCCATAAATGCGTGTGCTGTTAACAACTTGTAGTAGTTAGTTTAAGGGAGGCTTTGTCAGCGAATTGTTTTTGTGTGTGCTACTTGGTCCTTCACTGTGGGTAAATTGTGTGCTAATTGTTTTTAAATAACTGTAGTTAATATAGTCTTGAAAAACTGATTTTAAGTACGATAAATTGTGAAAACGGATTTTTGCTTATAAATTGTAAGGCGACTCACAAGAAATATGTAACAGTCTTGTTCCAGGTAAAGAAACTGTTCAATGGAATCTCTCAATAACAAGAAACGTATTCTTAAGAAAGAAAAGTTAGATGAAATACAAGAATTTCGTATACAAATGCTGGCAATGCATCACCACTGAGGGACACCATTTTCAGCTTCATTTGTAATACAGATTAATGTTTATTACTATCCGTACACTTCAAATAATTTTATGCTTTCAGTAAAAATATAAATTCTAAAATAAAAAAGTATACGTATTGTAACAAAATCTTCTTTTTTTTCCGGTGCGGTGGCTAAACTTCTCCAGTAGACAGCCGTGCCCACGTGTCCCGTAACTAAAATAACATCACTGTATATAAAAGTATTGCCGTTATGTTAGAGGCTTTTATCTAATGCTGAGTATTAGCTTTTTTATTATTTTTACACTTCCACATTAATGATATATTTTGATAATTTTATTTATTACTGTAATAATTTTAGAAGATATATGGACATTATGAATGTTTTTGTTTAGTTCATTTTAGTAATTTAAAAACAAATATAATGTAATACTTACTTCTTCTGTGCATCAATGATTAGGCCTATCGGCTTCTTTGGGCTTAATTTTTAATCTATTAAGTTATCTTATATCTCTCATATCTTTGGATTATATTGTATGGCCGATTTTGGATTCTTGTTTCTTTCTTATTATGTTTATAATTCTGTATTCTATCATTTATTTAAAAAATTTTAATTATTCACTCACTTTAGAAGAACGTCCGTTTTCTCTGGTACAGTTTTTAACAGACCACGTGGATTTCATTTCTGCTTAGACACCTTCATGATCCAAGATTCGCTGTCATAAAATAGAATTGAAAAGACATCACCTCATAAAATATTATTCTGTTTTCTTGCCTAGTTTACTAGTTTAATTGTTCCATAGATTTCTTGTGATGTGTTTACAGATATCTCCGTTAAAAGTAATATTTTAAATACTTCCCATTGTTCTGGGTTTATTTGTCCAGATATTCGGATTATATTCATTCTTAATAACACTTAAAAGTGTGGTTACTTTTTTTAGTTCGTTCTCAGATCTTTGCATTAACCCAACATCGTCGGCACATAAAAGTATATTAATAAAATCGCTTTAGTTAATCAGTATACCTGTTGAAGTTCTCTTTATTCCTTCATAATGGCATCAAAATATATATTAACGACAGTGGGCGACAATGTACATCCTGTCTTATACTTGATTTAGTAACAGAGCGTGGTGCCTCAGGATCCCTTGGGACCACCCGTACTGAGCTTGGTCGTTTAGGTGTACGCTGGGGTATATCTTTGCTTTACACCTACCATTTTATAGAGTTGGTTTCGTTAGAGAGTTGAAAGTGCCAGGTGCAGTGTGACGGTGGCTTGCTGCTTCATTTACTGACTTTATTAGAGGACGAGTATGAGGGCTCAGCTGGCAGGCAAGAATGAACAGGTAGGCAAGTTTATGTCGAAGGTGAGACAGCTCAGGACTGAAAAGGTTGAAAACGGTTGGTTGTGTTCACTTATTCCACTGACAAGGGGAAAGAGATTGTGTTGTGTGTTCTGGATATTAAACTAATATTGAGATGATTGTTATTATTATTAATAATATTGTTACTATTTTTATTTTAAGTATGTTAAGGAATGGGGGTATGACTTATTTACTATTTATTTAATAATGTACCTTTTGCGTATTATGAAGGGCACGTACGAAAGTTGCAACGTTATCAGTATGTATGTTAATTTGAATAAAGTACACATATTCATTCAATATTTGGTTAAGTATGACACGCGCTGAGCACGATAACCCCCTACAGGCCTGGTCTTTCTCGGTGTAAATATTTTATACCCCACGTCGAAAAAAAGACGTGACGATTGATTGATACGAGTCAAATGCAGGGATAAAAAGGTCGGAAGTGATGCCCAAGGACCTCACAAAGTATGATCTATCCTATGTGTTTGGAAACTGACAGAAACGTTGTAATAAATACAAATGTAATGGTAGTACTTTGAAAAGTTCACTTGGAAATTTAACTAGAGTAATAAATAGTAGGTGACAAAAATTCAGTTTCAATCTTTCTTGAATAACCTCCTTTTGTTATTATTTCATGGTCTTCCATCTAGTTCTAATAATAAGCTTTCTGGACGTTTTTAATCTATTCTAAGATGCTTACGTACTATTTATAGATTGCATTAAATAACTTTTCACAGATTAGTCTAATTTTTACATCTATGCTCTAATGAAACTATGACGTATGAATAGAGTAAGTTTTAAAACATGGACCTAATAAGTGTGTTAGGTACAGGCAATTCGCATTCGAAGATCTCGAATTTAATTCCCGATCAACCTGACTAAAATATTTCAGTCTAAAAGAACACCGTTTTAGATTATTCCTTACTAGGTACATTCTAAAAGTTCCTTGCTGTTAAAATGAATTAAAATGTATATAATGACTAAGGCCATAATATATCACAATATCAATGTAGTCAAACGGACTATAAATTAAAGTTTTAAGAAATGGTCGTGAATTAATGCACATTCTTGAAACGTATCTGTGATATGTAAACATTCGACTTTCTAGTACAGATTGGAAAGCAGTTCTATAGTAGGGAAGAAAAGAGTATTGACGTTTGTATCTGTGATTCTTGTGACATTAGGAAAACTGTTTTGAAACAAACGCATAATAAATCCGCTTGTATACTAAACAATGGGTGTGTTAAACATTTTCATAATATATTGACCTATTGGTTTTACCTCCATGGCATTATAACAAAATTGCTCTTTTCATCAACTCATTGATGTCAAGTCTGGTTTTATAACACTTATAAACACCTAAAAGAAATTATAAATAAGCATTTTATAAAATAAATGTTAGAATTTTTTGTTTAATGAAGATATCATAGAGATAACAATGTTTTGGTGCTTCTATTAAGCTGTACTCTGACATTGGTCTACAGCTTTTAACGGACCATCACGAGTGGCCGAGGTCGTTAAGTCGCGGACTTGTTGTCGGGAGATCTGGGGTTCCAATCCCGCCCGGTCCGTCCTCCCTGACTCAGGTTTTTTCCAGGTATTCCCTCAGTCCTCATAAGTGGCAAGTATCGGGGAGGTACCCTAAACTTAGGCCTGGAACGTTTCCTTCCTTAAAAAATATTCTTTCCCAATTTATCATTTCATCTCATATTTCATCAGTGTCCACTGCCTGTGATGCCTCAGTAGTGAAAACGGGCGTTAAACACTAATGAAAAAAAATTAAATTCAGCCGGAGTATTTTGTTTTGTCACTTATTTCGCTTCCACCATTTCTTTAAATTTTTATATTTTTGGCCTTGAAAGAGATTCATGCTTACACGCTTAACTTGTTGCTTTGAAATCAAGATAATGAAACGTTAGTGCTAATGAGTATGTTATGAATTAATAACAACTTAAAACATTTTGAGTACAAGTTAAGAAATCGTTCTCATCATAAGAGCGCTGTTCATATTCTTGCGGTGAAAGTTTCAAAATCAGTTTTTCATATTTTAATATCAGAAGCTGCTTTAAGGAAGTTGCTTGCTCTTCGAAGGAAAAATGTTAAAAAGATGTACAAGAGCAGCAGTCATCTTATTCCTGTAATAAGCGATATATAGGTTTCGTGAATGTGTGTCTATCTCCCCAGAGCGCACATTTATTAGCAAGATGTGATTTATTACTCTTACAAAATATAACAGCTGACTTTGGATGGCGTAGAGGGGGAGACGTTATGTTGGATCTTAATAAATCAAAATCTTCCCCGAGTTCAGATTTAAGCCCTGCATACCGTTTTCTTCTGGAAATGCTCTACATTCAAGGTTTATACGTTACGGAAGAGAAGGGGGTCTAAGTGAAAGAGAGGGGTAGACATTGTAAAGGAGGATTTTCTCGCTACCAACCTAGGTATGTCGAAAATACCTTCCTCTTTCTCTTACTTGCACCCTCTTTTTCTCGTATTTTTCCAAGAGAACTATAAAACCTCTAGAGTGAAGGAATATCTGTATGTGCGTGTGGGGGTAGGCTTCCACTTGAGGCTTCTCGTTCCCAACCTTGGCAACCAATATTTTCCTCGACGTATAGGAACATTATTCAATTTTCCCTCCAAGCTTTCATCTGTTTTGAGTGCAAGGCCCCCGTTGACTACGACGTGGTTACTAATCCTATTTTCGTATGCGGGGCAAGTCGCCTGGAATAATTCCTCGGTCGGGTTCCTTTAATAAAGGACGTTTTGCTCGGAGTTGACTGCAATAGTGAAATACGAGCCCTCATTGCAACTGCGGTAAACGAGAGGCATTGCTTTGGGTCTTTGAAGACTGTAGGGCAGTGTTTTCAATATGAATAAATTTGACAGTGCCTCGATGAAGGTCACGTACTAATCTATCTTTGCTAAACTCTATTAGTGTGGACGCGATGTCATTATATAACACTTTAGCTTATAAGTAAAGCCGGGACTTGCACAAGACACCAACGTAACGACAAATGTTTGAAAGCACCCGGTTTTTTTTTCGGTCAAACTAATGAATGTACGGTGAAAGCAGCTTAAAAGTCTCGATACATAGTTCAGCTGGTCGGTGGTAGAACCCGCGTTGCTCCCGGTGTTTCCTTGTGTAGCGCTTCACCATTTTAAATCCTGGTTACAATGTATTAAATAACAAAGTTAGCACTCCCCCTGCTTACAGTGTGTGCTGCAAATGTTGTCCATGACACACTATCCACATTTTCTTAGGAAATTATTGCTGTTACGTATCAGTTTTCCGTCACTGATTACGAATGTTTAAAGCACTTAGAATGTTTGAGGATAAAAACCACAATCTACTACTTCAAAGGAAGTTCTTATTTCATAAAATGTTTATTTTGTGAACACAGGAATCTTCGACTTTTTTCCTGCCAGTCACATTACCTGTTTCATCAAACTTCTGTACTAAATGTAGTATTGTTTTTCCTGTGAAGATGTGTGAATTTATCCTAAATATCTGTCTCGTTCGTTCTCGTTCTCACACATCTGATTTATGCTTAAAGATAAATATATGAAGAAGTGTTGAATATCATACCATTTACTGCGATATTTAATGAAATCTTATATTCGACTGCACAACACTACTGCCCGACTCTGACGAAATGCCGCTCACCTTTGACTGGAAGAGACAATGGCGGAGAATCTGAGCGATTGGAGGGGGTAGTTCCACTGGTCTAAGATTTCAGTAGTGCGCATGCGTCATGGTAGCAACATCGCCTGTGCATAAAAAGTTCCTGAAGTGAGGTGCTGTAAAACCTATAGCTGCATTTTCATTTAACGTGAGATGAGTGAACTCGCGAAACAATGTAACTGTATCAAAATTTGGTAGAAAGTTGAAAAGTCTAAATCCGAAACAGTTCAGAATATTCATCGAGAATGCAATGAGGGGTGACATAAATTAAACAGCGGTATATCTGGTTAAAAGATGACGGATGGTGATCAATGTTCTGGAAAGTCAGCAAGTCGAAATGCACTCTTTCATTATGGAAGTTCATCCTTTGATCGTCTGAGAAATTTCTGACGAAATTTATGATCAGCAAGATAGATATAGTGGAGAATTTTGATGAGTGCACGGTAACAACGAAGTATTTTCTTATGATGTGTTCGAAGGAGTAGAAGTAACCCCTCAGGACACACTGGAGTCAGAAGTTCCTGAAGTTTTTATCACTGGTGATCGGATGTGGAATTATGGTATGACTCGGAAACCAAGAAGGCTGTTGATAGCCGCAAGACAATGCCCAGTGGAAAAGCTTTCCAAAACACGCAAAATGTATGAAAAATACTTACTATAAAGGGAATCGGAAAGTGGGTCCTTCCAAGTGTGTAAAATTGTCTTCTTGAGCTAGGTTCTGATAGTTTTTAAACTTATCTCCCACTCCATGTCAGAAAAAGAATTACATGCGTGATGTTCGTTTTCTAGTAACAATAGATAGCAAAATGATAATGCTATCCGTAACTCACCTTGAATTGATGATATACATGTAGTTTAACCGCAGGAGATTTTGTCGTATTTCAAGTCAAACATTTGGAATCTTCTGTTTAGATTTGAATATTTATTCACAACATGATCAAATTAGAATTACAATTTTTGCTTTACCACTCACAAAATTGGAGAATATAATTCTAATTGTTGCGTTTTAATTTGGGATCTCAATTCCTATTCGCACTTAAATGCTCGGAATAAATTCATTATGCTTTACATATCTGAAAATCTCTCGTGTTTTAAGTTCTTTAATGTGCTCATTTGAAAAATCGGTTTGGTTCGCATGCCAACTTCCTGTTTTCATAATATCATTTATTGGAAGTACAAGGTGAGGTCGACAAGTTTCCGACATGTTCCTTTTTGGTAATTACTCCATCTCTAGTGATGGAATAAAAATGCAGGTTTCGTTTATAAACGTTATCTTATTTTATTTTAATGTACTTCTCATATCTCTGAATAGCATTCCTATCCTTTAAAGAAAATAGTTCGAAGTCATGTGTGCAAAATCCTCTCTCGAATATCAGATATAAGTTTTGAAACAAGTAATAGTCGCTGGGGTCAGAGTCTGGACTGTACGGTGGATGATCAGCTCCTGGAAGCAACATGTGTGCACATGAGCCCTGGCATCAGGAGCCGTGTGAGCACATGCGTTGTCGTACAGCAAAGTAATTCCTCGACTCAGCATTCCACGTCGCAATTGATGCAGCAGCGTAGCATGTATTTCTCATTCATAACTGTATTCTTTCTTTGAAGTTGAACGTCAAAATTTCTCTGCGGTCCCAAAAATTGTCACTAAATACTTCTTCATGGACTCGGCGAGTTTATCCTTTATAGAGGGTGCTTCAACTTTCTTTCTACTCTTCAATGATTATCTTTTTAAAAAAGGGTTACGGTAGCTCTTGTTACAAGGCAATGGTTCTAAATCTTCTAACAACATTCCATGTTGTTAGATTTCGGGAAACTTATCTAGCAATGATATCTCCATGCAAATGTTGACGAAGATAGCGAAGCACGTTTGTTTTAGTAAGTCCAGTTCTTGCAGTTATATCTTATGTTTTCATCACTCAGAACTTCCACCTCGATTAGAGGGATGTTTTCTTTTGTGAACATGTGCACCGAGCTACCTTCACGCGGGTCAAAGAAATGTATTTGACCGTTCCCTCCATGCGCACCGTCAAGGCGTTGACTGATATCACTGTGTGAAAGTCCTTCCTTAGTTAATATGTAATAGATGCTCTATGTTTAATTTTGAACAGCACACTGTGCCAAGTGTGTAAGTTCTCCAAGCAAGTGAATGGCATGAACATTGCAACGATTTCAGGCCGTAAACTTATTAACTTGTACCTTGTAATTTTTCGCTTCTTAAGAATGCTATTCATAGTCGCGCGCACTGGTAATCCACATGTGTTGCAAAGACAAAATATATGATCTGTTTTTGAACCTGTGTAAATGACTTGATCGTCCTTAGTTTCAGTTATAAATTTGGGATTATATTAATGTTTTATATTGTCAGTCCTTGTTCATAAAGAAAGGTATTTTGAACAACGTTCAATTTTATTTTATTCCAAGTACTATTTTAATTTTTTGGTATGCGTAACATTTGACGTTTACTACGGACAGTGCTGTCCGTGGCGCTCCCCTCGCCCTATTCTTTCACTCACTGCAGCAGCAACACACGATAGCGGAAGAATAAATACTTGTTACTCAGTTATTTATGGTATT
Source organism: Metallyticus violacea (assembly GCA_030762175.1). NCBI lineage: Eukaryota > Metazoa > Arthropoda > Insecta > Mantodea > Metallyticidae > Metallyticus > Metallyticus violacea. The sequence continues at coordinate 63,667,465 of CM060845.1, forward strand.
TTAATTGTTATTAACAATAATTGAAATATTCAATTTTATTGTTATTATATCTGCAGTTCTAGATGGATACCAAATAAGACGTTTTCTAATAAACATTTTCTGCTTTTGTTATGCAAATTCCAAGAAATTTGTTACCGAAATCACTCATTTATATTATATATGAAGGGTACAAGGAAAATCAATCAAAGTCCACTTTTTATTTTTTTACAGGAACGTAATTTGAAGTTTAAAACCGTTACAAAATTGAGCACATTGGATATATAGAATTTTTTTCTAGAATAATTCTAAAAATAGTGTCATGCTCTATTTGATCATGCTAATTAACAATAAAAAGTCAAAATATACATACTAGTAGATAAAAATAATCAAGGTCTACTAACTATAATATACAGTGTACCAAATTATACTCACAGGAAAATATAAATATTAATGAAACACTTGAAAATAATCATTAAATCAAAATTATTCATTGTCCATTACAGGTAACCATGAAAAATAGAGTATTTTCGGAACAGAATTTCTTCAGGCAGTGTAGGTCATCATATTTTGACTTGGTAAATGGAGTTAAATTTGAACAGGAAGAGGCAGGCTGTTCATCAATCTGTGCGGAACATTTTGTCAACAATAACTTCAGACTCCCAGGAACCATTGCAGGTTGTTGAACTGGTTGTAGTTCTAGAAGAGGTTTTGTCAGCTACAGCTACTTATATTTTTCTTATCTTCGTTGGACACGTCTTTCTGTATTCTTTATTAAGAAATGGAGACTACGATTTGAAAATATCTTGGGAATACTCAATGATAGTGAATGTGAGGTTTCACACTGCATCTTCTGATATGCTCATTACAATTGCTGGGTATTCCTGCATTATGTGTATATGTGTATATGTATATATATATATATATATATATATATATATACCAAGGGCTCCAAAATGTATATACAATTTCGCAGTAGATATCTATTTAATATATTTCAAAGTCGGGCCGAAAAACAACAGTAATGTGTAGTATGATGTTCTGGAAACAGATGTGACCCACATACATTATGATAGCGTGACTACGTGACAGGTAAATCAACAATGAACAAATGAAGCCAAGATTATCGTATGATGTTCTGTAAACATATGTGACACACATTACGTTATGCTAGCGTTACTACAACAAAATGTAGCCAAGATTATCGTTTGAACATCGGAAAGCAATTTTGAAGTGGTATTGGAAAACCGAGAATGTTGTTGAAGTTCAAAGGCAATGGAGAAGTGTGTACAGAACAGAACCGCCAACGCGAGTAACAATTGCACGCATTTGAGACAAATTTGAGACTCATGGTACCCTATGTGATGTTCACAAGGGCAGGTCTGAAGATCTCTCACAGCAACAAGCCCCACGTCCTGGGCTGTGGTCTTGGAACGTTTTGAGCTCTCACCGCAGAAATCTACAAAATAATGTGACTCGGATTAGAAGAACCAGAGCACGTCGTATTATTAAAATAGCAAAGTTGAAAGTTTTCATCCCAAGACTTTTGCATACATTAAATGAAGATGACCCTGATTCTAGAATGCAGTACTGTGATATTTTCGCGAAAGTTGCTCAATCAGTACTTCAACGCACTCAGAAGTGTATCGACGCCGATGGTGGACATTTTGAGCAACTGTTGTAACGGTAAAAGTCTAAGATGATTAGTGCTCGTCATATTCCGTTATGTGAATTCAGTTTTGTTATGCTAACATCGTTTTTTCTTTACTTGAAGTATCTATACATTTTTTGACATTCTATATATATAATTTTAGTTTTTAAACCCATATCTTTGTCACATTCACTTTTACTGATTCATATTTCATGTACTCATGAACCATACCAAAAAAATTGTGTAATTTTATTTTGGCACGAATCACAAAAAAATTGCAAATTTCGAATTGACGGGTATTTAGGTCTACTCTGTATACCTTGTGTGTTTCTATCACCAAGTAAATTGAATTTGCGGATTAATAAATCGTGTTCCTGTTTTGCAATTTTCACCAAACACTGTTTTCTACAATTGCGTTCTTCACCGGAAATATGATTCATTGATCTAATGCGTTTGCTGGTCTCACTAAATCTGACATGTTTAAATCTTTTCTTTGGTTCACTGTGATCAACTGTGATATTTTCATCACTTATTTCATATCGAAATTTAAACTGCCTGTCTGCACAGAACAGTAACACAGCCTTGCCTGAACAACAATACAGTCTAATAGCAGCTCTAAAATATAAGTCACAATAATGAATAGATAGATTTAATAATAAAAACAAGCTGACCAACATTAAATTAGGCTCTTCTGAAGTAATTCAAAATTAGAATCATTTAATGCATTTGGATTCTGATTGCTATTCCATTTTACCGAGGACCCCTTAATGTTTTTTTCCCTGGAAATTGTTTTTTCTGTGCTGATTTTTATATATTATATGTGTTTTTTTTTCTCTTAAATGCGTTGGAATGTAATACTACATACCTGCAATTCATTGGCACCAAAAACTCAAATTCACCAAAATTGGACTTTAATTGTTATTGTCCTGTGCTCTTCATATATATTTAAGGAAGTTTAGGAAATTTACTGGATGGTATTTATGTTAGTTATAAGTAAGACAGGTTGAGAAATGTAAGTCACCTTGCACTGGATTTAACACAGCGTTGTAACGTTGCAGCATATAAGCATTGTTCACTGAGATCTCTAGCCGCGACTGTCTACATAATATTCTCATGTCCGAGTGTTAATTTCATCATGTTCGCTGCAGGTGGTGCCTTAAGAATAACAACTCATGGAGGTTTGGAGACCACTTCACCTCGGCGTGCCAGCACCAACCTGTCGCTCTCTGTTACTTCCCGAGGCTTCTCAAAACTAATTAATTACCTGATTACAGTTATAATTCGCCTATCGTTGCGCTACTGTCAGTACAATGTATTTGAAATCGTGTCCATTTCACGTTCGGACCGCGGGCGAGAGCCCGAGGTAAAACTAGATAAACACCACGTGTCACATTCGCTGAAATAACTGTCAAGCACATTCCTCGCTTGACTGTACGGAACAGACTGCGGTAAAGGTTACCCTTGTTTACGTTTTGGATACCACACTCTACACTAGCGTTCAGTGGCGGATTGCATGTCTACAGCTTGCTAATTGTAATGAATGTTTATCGTAGTTTTACAGTTTAGCATCCCATTTTAACTGCCAAAGTCATTCTTGACCTTTTCAGAGCGTGGAAAAACCGCGATGTTCTCAACATGTGTCCTAGGTTATATACAGACGCTTAAAACAGGCCATTGTATAACACTAATAGAAGAAAATTCTTTCGAAAAAAGTTGCTTGGCCACGGAGGTCAATAAAATACTTTTTATTGCGAGGGTTGCTATTTAATTTTGCAGATTTGAAGAAAGTATAGGACACTAACTTTCCTGCTGGCAGCGCTGATATGCATAGTCATAACTATAGTGGAAGTTAGCATGCGGCAGTCCATATTGCAGCTGCAACAAAGCTAGTTATGGATCCGCTCGCTTCTAATGTTAAGATGGTGCTGATTCGACAGGGTTTTGATGTAATGTTTTTTTCCCCATTATAAGAATGCCTGGAAAGACTACAGATCGATTTTCCAGACTATGCTCCTTCACATACATAGATCTAAAGAGTTCAGACAAGAAAAAAAGCCTAGAAAGACAAGTAGTACACAGGGCGTCCAGCAATACTACTCACATATGAAAACATCGCTCGTGTAAAAGGCATAGTAAATGTCAATCCGCGAGGGACTTACGTGGAAATACGGAAGTCTCTAAATATCTGTTCGCCGCAGGCGTCGGCAATTTGGTGCAAATATCTTCGTGTGAGGAACCTTTGTTATCCATGGATACTCCACAACTTCAGAGGGACAAAAGGCAGCAAGTTTGGAATGGTATCGGAAAATGATTAATATTGCCGACAATGGTAGTTCACAATTTGTCCAAGATATCTTCACAGGTGATGAAAACTGTATTCATCTATACGATCCGGAACCAAGATGGCAGTTTGCGATGTGAGTTTTCCAAAATGACAACCTTCAGAGATGTTGCAGCTATTTCTTCTCAGAAAATGCAACCATTCTAATCTAGGAACAAGAAACATTCTCTGCCAGCTGATGTATCAGCTTGTCTCCTCAGAGTCTTTCAAGCTCCAATATAAAGATGACCGAAGTCTACGGTGCGGGGATTGTTGCTGTTTCACCATAATGATTTTGCTCACACCGCTTTGATTACAATGGGCTTTTGTAGAAGAATCGAGGGTGACGCTGGAGAATCACCCACCATACAGCCTATATCGGGCTTCCTGTTTCCAACTGTCAAGGAAAACCTGAGTGGTATCGGTTTGGGACTCCGTAAGAAGGTGTTGGTTCCTACAAAGAGGAGGTCGGTGCCTTCTCCAAAGAGGCACGGCGGTTCCAAAGAACAAAACTTTGTATCGAGAGTGGCGGAGACTACTCCGAAAAGAAATAGGTATATTTGGTTAGTTATGGCCTGCTACTTAGCAGAATGTCTAAATTAAATAGTTACCCTTGCGTTTGGAGTGCATTTTGAGGGCCATACAAGATAGCTGAAGGTTAATCACTGAGGGAAATACTTCATTTCAAGGAACGAGTTAACAACTGTAATCCTGTGCATCTGCAACAAACGTATTTGTTATTAATCGAATGTAAATAACATTCAACTTGTTAACGAAAGCTGAGGAAGTTTATATGTCTTTCATATGATGTCTTGTGTCCTCAAGTTAAAGCAGCAGTGCAGCTGAAAGATATTCTGATCGGGGTACATATTCGCGATATTCCTTTGTTTGCTTTGTGATAAGTCCAAATGAAATTCGACGTCCCCAATGTGCACACAAAATTGCTTTATACCATTTATCAATTTCCAAGGTCAACATTCTTAACACGTACCATAATGTAAGTCAGCAACCGAAATGTTTTATCTGTTCTTTAGTACAAAGTATTGTTCATCATTTACCATCGACGACTTGAATGATCCTTAAAGTAAGTGTCTCCAAACGATAAGTAAGCATTTCAAACCTTTAAAATACAAAGTTGACTGTAACGCCTGCATCTATGAAACTACTAAGATATCGCATTGTGTACGATTTCAAGACAAACAGCTTTGTCGAGAGAATTTTCTTCTATTATCAGAAACAGCATGTTATTTAGGTAGCCGTTAAACAATTTTTATCAATTAAAGTGCTTAAGTATAGTTTTCTTGGTTACAAGCAACAAGAAGATTTTTTTCAACGTATTAAAGATGCGAGTGGTTTCTGGTTGAGTTCGTTTGCTGTTTAAGCGTTTATAGGTTAGTATCTCTCTTACTTCCGCACTGAACACATTGTAGGACGTTTATTGCACAATTGTATCACTCTCCTCTTTCTCGCTTGCAATTGTTTGTTACATTTATGCAGCTGAAAAGTTACCCTCACCAAAAATTTCCTAGAATTATCTCGCGCAGATTGTTACAAGGTCATTCACCATAACTATTCACAACTACAGTACATCCCTCATCCTCTGTATTTCCTCATATTTGTATGGCCGAGATAACCGTGCGTTCCTTTCACTAATGAAGGTTCTACTATTTAAAGAGCTTAAGTTAATGGGCTGAGGCGAAAGTTATTGACTGATTAAAAAGAAATAAATGTATAATAAGATTTTCAATAGGTATTTTTGTGAGGTGAATATGCCATTTAATTTTTATAGCTTTTTCCCTTCGATATATTGAAAATCTTTATGTGCTATTTGAAATGCCTAAATAAGAGCAGGAAAATATCCATAACGATCCAAAACAAGCAAAAAATTTGTTAAACCCTAAAACATGCAAAAGAAGCCAAATTAGGCCCAAAAAAGCAAAATAATAACTGGCACTACCGATTGTACGGAAACAGTAATTTCTATCTGACTATTAAATATATCCACTCAGATAAAAATGACATTTTGCCTAACTTCCGGGCTCTGTATCATTATACATTTATACACCCAACAACAGATAAAGAAATTACTATCGAACGCATATATCGGACACAAGAAAGGAATAATCTGCACTTTTCAAAGTATTTAATAAAAACCTTTTTAAAGTTCAAAACCTAATAAGGGAGTAATAACCCTTTTTAACGTAGTTTTCTGAACTGTTAATCCTACTTCTGATGTTGAAATGAATCGTCCAAACTCCTGCATCTTATTATTCGGACTTCTGCTTAGCTGGGAGGTCCATAGATACAGGAATGTAATTTAAATCCCCTTTCTATAGAGTTTCCAAACAGATATAAATTTGCCTTTTTTCAACAGGACGCTGATAAAGTTCAGAAAGCCAATGTTTCCATAATCGAAATTCAGAAATTCAAGTAAGGTAAAGTTGTTAGTAATATTTTGTAGTTTCCTAGTCTACCCTTTTATTTTTCATCTCTGAAATAAATAAAAGAGAAAGTGCGCGAGACAAACTCACACATGTTAGAAAAACGGAAAATTAACATTGGTCAGAAAATTTCCTCTGTTTCTTAGAGAAAAAACAACTTATATTTATTAATTTTAATGCATTAATACATAAATGGCGATCGCACTAACACTATAAGTTATAGCCATTCTTATAAGTTGTAAGACAAAAGAAAAGTATAAACGTGTTTATGTTAATCTTAAAGACTTCTCTTTCCTTATATTTTTAAAAGAAGATTTTTCGGACAATATATTCTCTTTTGATGAAACATTTTGTTGTAAATTAGTTTTTTGCAATAATATCACACACTCTTAAATTTTTATTTGTTAACTGTAGTGCTAAAATCAGAACATAACTAATTTTGTGGCTTTTAGAATATACGAATCAACATTACATGCAGCGCTTATAGACAAGAGTTTCAGTGACCTGAAAAAGATTCAACGCCTTTTATAATGTATATATATGGACCTTATGAAATTTCAATAATTTCCACACTCACCCGGAGAACTTTAGAGGGAAAGGAATCTCAAAATTAAATCACAACAACATAAAAAGGCAAAAATTGAGACAGAATGGGGAAAAAATTAAAGAACATGTAAGAAAAGTTAAAAAATAGAAGAGAAGAGAAGAGAAGCATGGAATGAAAAGTGCAAAAAAGAGAAATAAATAAGGGAAAACTGCATTTTAAATAAACTAAGAACAAAGTTGAAAGGGGAAAAGGACAACAATTTGTATAGACGATCTAAGCGAACTGGTAGGAAAAGGAAAATAAAAGGTGTTAACTTCAAGACAGGAATGAAAAGCAGGCGTTAGAGGAAAGGCAGTTGGGGGCACAGATTGTATGCATTAACAGGCTTATTTGGCAGGCAGTTTGAACGGGATAGACAAAATCTGTTTATGTTCTCGGAACAATATCGGTACACGAGTTGGGTCCTGTAGTTGCAGCGGGATGCTGATGTTTCCTGGACCATGTTGGAGATTATTGGAAGATGACCAGCTCCAACCTTCATCGAGAATTAGTTTGCCTTCATACAGCTTTTTGATTACTTACCGGTTCCTCAGGTGCATATTGCATATTATAATACTGTTCCTTCAAATGTGTGTTAGAATTAATAAACTTATTGACTTCCTATAACAGTTGCAATACATTTGCAGTGTTTTAAAATCAATGCTGTTTACAAACGTATTATTACTTAAGTTTCTGAAAACTGCATTAATCATAATTGACATTAAAATTATGGAAATTGTTATTAATTTCTTTAATTATTTAACATTATAATTTACTGATTTCTTTTCCATTTTAGTTCAAACATATATACATTATTTAAAAAGTCTCTTTTGATGTATTTTTTTGAAAATAAAATAGAAAATCATTACAAAATACTTTCATTTAGTTCGCCAAATGTGTGTAATTTTTTACGCATTGTTTGCTTCATTTCGTTTATATATCATATATATTAATTATTTTAGTTTTTGATTTTAAATATATCTCCATTATTTTACTAATATTACAGTGATAAATTGAAAGGCAATGAGACCAGACTTATTTATAAAATGTTCAATATAGACTAAAGGGAGAAGAAATGGTTGGTATTTATCTTATAGAATAAAGCAGACAGATTTATATAGGGAGTACAGCTGTTATCCTTAAATAGAATTTATAGTACTATTTTGAGGAATAGATTAGAAACAAAAAATCAAAAGGAAAATATAGGAGGATCTGGTGTTCTTTCTATTGGACAACCATGCATTAACAATACTTTTAACAGTACCCACATTGTTAAAAAAAAAAAAAAAAAACCTCAAGCTGAAGCTCAAAAGTTCCATCGTATTTATGCTGCAACTTTCTTGATATTATTAGAGCCCTGCGACCGGTCCCTTTGGATATACGTACAAGTGTTCATCGGTCATAGAACCTCAGTGAACCAAAGTTGTTGAAACTACAGTAAAACTTCCTCTTCTGTACTACCTACAGGGGAATTATGTTAATAGGGTGGACTATACTCCAAGCACAGTTGCACTATTCGGATGGCTTGGAATTTATCGGCGTCTAACGCTGGATTCCAATTATTATTATTATTATTATTATTATTATTATTATTATTATTATTATTATTATTATTATTATTATTATTGTTGTTGTTGTTGTTGTTGTTATTAAGAAACGATCAATGAAACATACAATAGAATTTAAACAACAAAAGTATTAGCTAATAATTTGGCATATCTTTCAACATTTTTATGATATACATACGGGAAATATTATAGAGGTATTTGACCATAGTTACTAAAATTCCAATTGCACTTCTCTCTTTGTTGATCAGGGTAGGTATTCGAATGATTATGAACAAACCTGAAATTTGAGATTTTGGAACAGATATAATTCTACCTCAATAAGAAACAGTTTAAATATCTGGAATCAATAATTTCTAAGTCTGGAAGCTGCAAAATGGATGTGCATCATGGAATAAAGCAAGCAAGATGAGTGATATAAATCACATAGTGTAAAAACAAACAGAGAAGACGTTTTACAAAGCATAGTGAAAGTAAACTGAAATGGGGCTCAAATGTATAATAAAGAAAAGGATATCCAGGTTAGAGAAGAAAAGAAACGGAGACGCGAGACAGGTGGTGGAGAAGGTAGAACTGAAATGAGAGTTCTTCAGGGTATGAAAAAATGGAGCAAAATATTTGCCCAGATTCTTCTGGAATGTGCATGTCCCAGAACTCGGAGCACTGGGGTAATACAAATGATTGATAAGATCGTGGAAAATGGATTAAAAGTCGGAAGGTTCTAGGATCAAATCCTGCAGCCGACTTGTCTGGCCGACGTTTTCTGCATTCTAACTTGCCAAGGATTAACTTTCATTATATCTACGTATTTCTAGGTTTGTGATGTCTTTGAGGAGGCCCGAATTCCCTTTCAGGAAGTCTACTGCGTGTTGGCTTAGAGATAATCCTTCCTATTGTTGAAGGAGGGTTAACAGCCAAACTAGATTCAGCCCTCAATTGTTTACTAGTCTCCGTAGAAAATGAAGATCGCTATTTATACTTTTATTAATGAAAAGTTTTATTTTATATGTTTCAAATGTATTATATAAATTATATAATTTTCTTTAGTTCTGATACCAATTAATTATTTATTTACTTGGGAATTGCGTTTAATTCCCGTTTAATTTCATTCTGATGTAACAAATAATGTACATCTTGTTAGTTGCTAAGATTTTCATTTAATAAATAAGATAGAGTATTTCCTTAAATACAAATAACAAAAACAAAAAAAAAAACTTGTCATAGTAAGTGTTTATTAAAGTTCGAAATGAGCCATACTGTAATATACAGTGAGCAACAGGCAATGCTAATCAAGTTCATACAACATTAAAATAACCTATAACATAACCGGAAGAAAAAATAATAAGCAAAAAATCAGCACTCTTCTATTGTAGATATAATTACGGTTTTAGAATCAATATTATTAAAGCAAATAGCTTTTTCAAAATGTGTTTCTTTCAATAAAAAATTGCTGCAGGTATACCTGGATAATATTCCTTAAGATTACCGCCACGGGTG
>CM060845.1:66295000-66355000 GCA_030762175.1 Metallyticus violacea
ATCTTCTGTCTATGTACACTTAGCCAAAATTTGCACCCAGTCTTCCGGTTCCGAACATAATGGGCATTATTGCCTTCCTCGTCAACAATCTTACTTGCCTTCCAGCCTCCCAGCCATGCTATTCCCGACTTCTGTTTCATGTCTAGATCCTGATATAGACCTCTTTATCCCATCTAGTTATAATTTCGCTCTGCAGGTCCAGAAATGACATCTGCATGCATCACACCTCTATTTCCTGCCGGGTTGTGTCAGACAGGCGTCTTTTGACTTTTTTCACAACGCCATATCTGTTTTCAATACGCTTCTGCTAAATATCGTTTAAATTGATTTTTGATAATTCCCGCTGTACAACCACTGCCCACCATTTCAGATAATGCATGTTGTTTAATTGTTGTCGGTAGCATATTGCCCTTGGAGTTGTTTGTTGTCCTTTAATTAATCTTAGCCATATCTAATTACATTTATTTAGCTGTAAACTGCATCTTCCCAGCATCCCATCTCGTAGTACATCATAGTTCGATGTTCCCCTCACCTCCCCTAGTAGTCGTTTCCAGAACTCACACTGTAATTTATTTAGACCGTCTATTTTATCCCATCCTCAAGCCTTACTTGCATATAACAACGAGAACCTAACCATTGCCTCATACATCGTTTTTAATGTTTTGACTGGCTTGTCCGGTATCCGAGCTAGCACTCTCTGTACATAAGAGAATTGACCGCTCTCCGTGGGCTTGGCAAAAATTGTGTATTTATTCCATTTTGCACTCATGTCAATTCTTATTTCAAGAGAGTAAAATTGTTCTGGATTATTTCTCCTCCATACGTCCAATTTCCTAGCTTGTCAGGTACAGAATAATGAAACTAGACATCATGGGTTCTGTTCCGTTATATTAGGGAGATTTCTGGAAATATCTTAAGCAAATCTTTGAATGTTTAAGGTTATGAATGCCGACATGAACACTGTGGACAGATATATTGAGCTCTTTGGGTCCCTCGAGTTCCGTTCGAAATTTCGTTGCTGATTTCTTGATAAATTGCTAAATCAGTTGTTTTGACAATTTATAATTCATTACAAAAGTTTGCTCAGTACTTATTGCTTTGAGCACTTGGAGCAGCTTGTATATATTTACAATGTTTCTTTCTCATCCCCAAGAAATGTCTGGAAAGTGTACCACTGGTGAACTCCATTTTGAACAGGTGTAGTTGTGATGCCATCTGTGAGAATACTTCAAACTGATGTCGGCGGTTGTACTACACAACATTTTGAGTTTTGTTCAAGCCAAAAAGGGGGGGGGAAGCGTAACAATATTCTGGAAAAGGTAGAACTAAATGTGAATATGTAGTGGATTTCATGTTGAAAACAATGAACTGTGAAGATGTGGCGTAGCAGTCTTAGCAACCGCATGCAAAACAACTCAGAATGGATAAGAAACCGCATCAAACATGCTGCCTGAAGAAACCCTAAAGTGACACACGCGTCGGCAACCAAAATACCTCAACGACTTCTCTTGCTTTGCCCTCTTCCTTCCTTTTGTTGTTTTTGATGGCAGTGACCCAACCATCCGCTGCGGCTCCCACTGCGCCAAAACCCCCCAAGATTCCTCCCTTACCCCCCAACAAGATAAACTATTCCAAAACGCACGTAACAATGGCCCTTCTCGATATCTCCATATCGCGGCCAGATTTTCACGCCGTCCCTGAAATACGCGCAGGAAAAGGATGTTCAACAAAATAATTGCTGACAATGCTTTTAAAGAACTCAGCATCTCAAGTAAATCTCGCCAACAATTCTTTGTTGGTGCAACTGCTTATGGGAGGGGGGGGGGGGGAACATGTGCTTCTGGTTCAAGTTAGCGACTTAATTTAAAGATTAAAATCTTCAAAATAAATAATTATGAAAGTAATGGTGAAACTAGAACTTGCGGATCCTAATCATTTCCAAATTTGGATATTTCCGATGCCTATGATGTTGGTTCCATTCCATGCAGTTATGGCTACTTCCAAATCGTAAAAAAAAAGTTTATTCTTGGTTTTGTTTTGCTCAATAAATGAATATGTTGTTACTGCCGTTTCTATCACTGACTCACAGAATGTGATGACCAGAAATGTTATTTGGCGGCATTTCTTCAGCTATTTAAAGAATAAATCATTATTTCATTTCAGTTGGATCGGTGTTTGCTGCATTTTCATTTATGCATTCATTGCTTTGATAACCCTGCTCAAGAAAGTGAGATTTTTGAAATTAAACCGAAGCCAAGAGCGACAAGCGTGAACATGACCTTGAAAACCAAACTGTTTATTTTCCTGTGCATATTTTAATAGTAGTAGTACTTTTTATATCCTGCTTTTCGACATTGAAATATAATATAATAATAGCCGTTAATATAATAATTTACATAGTCTTAACTTTAATATGCACATCGTCCACGTCTAGTTCAAAATATCCTTTTGGAGGGTTGTTCCGTTGTTCCTCATTCTTAACGGGGCAACCTCGTCTGCAAGATGTTCTATCGCTTCTTTATTTTCTAAGAAAATTCTGCACTTCATTTTAATTTCTTTGTCTTAGTATCTATTGACTTTGTGTTTCGTTCCCGCACCTGCATCTTACTATGACAGTAGTTGTGCCCTCTTTCGTTCAGGCATTCCGATTATTATTTTTTTGTCATTCTCTGGTATATTTGGCAATTCTGGGCTTTCTTGATCTTGTGAATCTGATTTATATCTTTACATCCCGAGAATGTCTTTAGTTCCCACCACCACTACTAGCTTAATCCGATACACGTATTTTTTTTTTTTTTTTGTAGGAGTTGTATGTCTTCAGTGTTTAATTCACTGTTTACAGTGTTTCCTATTTAATCTTCATATGCTGGTGCAATGTCACTTTGCTTCCGTTCAGATACAATTCTTCATTATTTCTGAAGATTTCGCCCGAAGTCTTAATAATTAGGAGTTTGGATTTTACCTATTATAGTTTGAATACTAGCTTTTTTTTTTTTTTAATTTACGTTAAATGCTAATGCGAAATTGAAAATTTGTCCTTATTTGAAGCCATACAATTCTCACATTTCCATCATGAAAAGGGAAAAAATTACAAGACACTGTCTTATAAAATAAGAAATGGTGCTAAGACAGTTTTTCCCCCACCAATAATTACAGAGACGATATATTGTGTAGCAATAGTGACCGACCAACAATAACATCATTGTATTCGCAAGTTGACAGTATTAATATAGCTTGATAAAACTTAAATCAGTTTTGTGAAATACAACATTTGACATTTCTATAATGTAATTAAAAAAATATATTATGACGTTGAAGGTGGATTTTAAACGATAGAATGAATAAACGTCGATATTGTCGATGCAAAGCGAATAACTCAAGAACAAGAAGCAAAGCATGGAAAGGGGGAAAAAGAAGAAAAAATATTAGATGAAGTGATGGCGTTAGATGAAGGTTATAGATGCTAAAAAGTGGGGGGGGGGGAGAATGAAGAGCTATGCCAGAATATTAATTCTCTTTGTATAGCATATAAAAGTAATTCAATTCACAATCTCTCTGCATTTTACAAACTATATCTCAGGAAAGTTTCTAAAATTAAATAAAATGTTAATTTTATTTTTCTCTCGAAGTTTACCAGAGCATCAACCTGTTAGGATTTACTCCTTAGAAAGGACTACTTGGAATGTTGAGTCAGTTAGATTTGCGAAGATACATGTTGTTACCCAGTAGGGTCAAGAAATCTTTTATTTAATACATAAATAAATAATCCGCCTCACACAGAAATGTTCATTGTAGAGCCTGTAGAGAGGTTGCAATATGGAGTAAGTTCCAATAAAGCTATGAATGTGGAACTACATTGTAAACAACATACAAATTATTTACATCAACGCTGAATGCAATACAGAGCACCGCACAATAATTCTGGAGCTTTTTTTTTTTTCAATTATCTTCAACACTGTAAATGTTTTGCCTGAAAGTGAAACAACTCACCAAGTACGATCACTTCTTACACTCAATGGCATGTACTGCTTTAGGATTATTTAGGAGAACTCGAGTTATATATTCAGACCTAATAAGTGTATGGATAACATTTTGAAACAGCCCAAATTCAACACCATGCACATTATTAGTAATTGATGTCATTATGATAGTTATTTCACTTATGTGACATAAAATCGACAACTTCAACCAATTACAACCCGATATCGCAGCGAAATTATCGTAAACTTTTATCAAATCCTTTACCGCGCGAAGTGCATTTTTCTTCTGGTCAGTGTAGTCAACTCTATACCCCCACTATAATTCCTGAGCACCATAGAGTTTAATCAAGAACATCATTCGGCAACACCAAATAAATAGCAGAATTCTACTTCTACATTTCATTTAATAATTCCAAAAATATCCTTTGTATCCAAAGAAATTGCAACCTCTTCATTCCAATTTGATAACCGTGTTTTCAATAATTGTATATTTAACTAACTTAATGTACATTTCACTCAAAATTGTTTTTACGTATTCAGCCAAACAGTCTGAAACAATATTGTAAATTATGCAACAATACCTGCTAAGTAACCATAAATTTTAATAAACACATTGTTCAGAATGATAACATGTTATCGTGTTTTGTTTTTCTCAGTTGGTGTTAATAAGTCGACCTGTGGTGATTATAACAGTTTACTTCTGTCTATTTCAATCTCACGGTTTCTGAAAAGCTAGCTATTCATAAGTACAACCTTTCATTTAAACTGTTAATATTCTGTGTGCGAAATTCAAATATATATCACTTTTATTCTTATTCTATTCATGAATCCTAAGCCCTAAACTCTTCTCTATTGGTATTACTGATAATCGACATTTTTCTGTGTCGGTCCTGGTGGTGTAGTGGTTACCATACTTGCCTCCTAAACCCAAATCGCGGGTTCGAACCCGGCCAGGACCGATGGATTTTTTCGGGCGTAAAAATCCTAAGTATGGCTTCCTTCGGAAGGGAAGTAAAGCCGTGGGTCCCGTGTCGTACATTTGCGGCACGATAAAGAACCTCAAGCCTGAAAGAGAGGCCTCTGAGCAAAAATTTGTCGGCCGTTTCACGCCCTGAGTTGAATGGGACGCCGATGACCTGAGCTGTTGAAGAGCGTCCATAAATAAATCAAAAAAAAAAAAAAAAAGACATTTTTCTGTTGCAAGATGGCTTCAAAAGTTAAGTATACATAAAGCAAATACACAGTTATTACTATTTGGAATTACATTTAAATTATTTTATTGGTAAAATAGTCCTAATAAATATCACTGGAGGGTCTGAGCTTTCCAGACTCGCTACGTTCGTGAATTTATCGGCAACCTCAAACCCTCTTGTGATAATTGCACGTGAGTAACTTTCAGCCAATGTACGATCTCTCTGATACCCTTATTCACCAATCAGAATGGAACTTAATCGATAGTTTTAAAGTATGGTGCTCAAAAATATACGTTCATTTTTTAATTCCTATAATCTCTGCTTCTATTCGACTAGGGATCTAGGAAGCCTATACTCATGCATTTTCCTGTTCACTATTGGCGGTTCGAACGAACTGTTATTAATTAGATCTATATAATAAATTATTACAATGAAATCATTAAATAACATGATTTAAATGAAAAATAGTGTTTTTAGTTATTCAGTTACAAATATCTTCATAGTTCTTGGACCAAAAACTATAACATGGCATGCTACCACTCTTGCTTCGATTCCATTATCTCATTGCCTCTCAAAAGATGTTCTCATTACAACACAAAATATGACATAATTGATACAAAAATAGTAGTAAATGGTAATCGTTATAATAGTGTTCAGTTGTATTTTATTTACTTTATATTTCCACGCGGTTCTGCTCGGAATATAAATTAATAAAATTAGTATATATTTTCAGAAAGATCAAAAAGATAAGCTAAATCACTTCAATTATTGTACTAAAATACAAAAGTGGGGGCATCGATCTCGCATTACAGTTATCTTGCTGTCATGATAACAAACATGCGTTAACTTTAATTAAATTACTGAAAAATTATGAGCTCTCCTGATATTACTGAAGATAGTTACGAGACGTGATCAACTGAAACCAACCCGGTCTTCATTGTTTGTGCGTAGGAATCAACAGGATGGGAGGTGGGGAAAGAGGTAACTATATAGACTATCATACTTTGTAAAAGGTGCAGTTGGGGTGCTTCAATAGGCTGTCCGGGCGCTGAGCAAATACGGTGGTGATTCCGAACCCAACGAAAATGGATCAACGTGCTGAGATTCAGTTTTTGGCAGCTGAGAGCTGTCAGTCGAATGAAAGAGTGCAGTGTCTGGTGAGAAATGTGTACCGAAGTCAACAGGGAAGGATATGCACGGATGTTTTGGAGAAGATGTCAGCAAACGGCCGACCTTTCACTCTTTGTGAAAAAGAAACTGCTGTATCAAAAAGTCTGATCGGAAAGGGTTGCACGAATGATGGGGCGCATAACTATCAAGACTTTCTCCTGCGTATAGTGGCCCCATAGCCCTGACCTGTCATCTTGCGACATCATTTGTTCCAGCATCTCAAGTTATTTCTGAAGGACAAACGCTTCCACAACGATGATGGAGTCAATGCGGAACTGGTTCACGTAGCAACCACATGATTCATCTTTTCGGATGGTATCCCACGCTTCGTGAAGCAGTGGGTTGCGTGTCTGAATGTCCAGGGTGTCTTCTCCTAAAACAGTACTTCAGTTTTATTCCTTATATGTTGCTGTTTCTGTTTGCGTTTTGTTTGGAATTCATTGTAAATTGTTAGGCCCGACGAGTTAATTGCGCTTCGTATCAAGGAACTAATTTAATTATAAGTACATTTTATATTATTTAAGCTCGATAAGTAAATAAGAAAATTAAAAACATCCATTTTGAAAAATAACAATGTATATGTTTTACGATTTACTCATGAATAAAAATTCTAAGAATTGATAATATAGACGCACTTAAGTTTTTAGCCCAGCAGTGAGCCAGAGTAAATAATCTAAATATTAGATTAGACCTGTAACTTAGTTCATACGCCAGATCTGTGCTCGATTATCAAGCCAAATTTTAATTTTCCCCCATGTGTCGATTTGTTTTAGGTTTGTTCAACAATGTTTGGCTAGAAAGCCTCTCCCTTTAACCCTATTGCTATTTCTTTCAGTTCTATTTAATGTTTTTAAATGTTTTTCATTTCTGATAAATGTATTCAACTTCGGTCTCCAAGTGAAAAGTGTGAACAGGCATACATTTATTAAGCAATATTGTCTCTCTTTTAATATAAATTCTATAAACACTGCATTTCTTCGACTTGACAGCTATCTTTTCAGTTCAAATCATACAAATTATCAAATAAGGAGGACTGCTACCCGTTGCACCTTTTCAACAAATACAAAGTAGTATTACCGGTTAGTCAGTCGTGACGTAAAAGCTACTGTGTTGCCGGTTTTTCTTATTGTGTGTGCAGCTGATTTCTATCACCCGTTTGAATTGAGTTTTGTAATTAATTTGTAGTGGTTAGAAAGTGTCCCAAAGAAGTCATTTGCAATGTGCGTCGAGGTGTTACAAGGACGCAAAATGCTGCTAAGAGATAGCACATATCGTAACGGCTTGAAGCATTTTCCAACTTAAAATCATGAGCAAATGTCTGCACAGCAGAACCTTCACTATCCATAAGTTTGTTCTTCATTATGCTTGTATTACTATGTGGTAAATTAATTGCGTTATAAATCAATCTGAAGCGAAGTAGTCATTATTACGTAAGTATATGAGGCAACATTGAAAATTCTACAATACCAACCGTTAAACAGAGATGGTCGCTGCAACGTCGTAACCACAGCATAGCCAACATTACATGAACTGACGCTGTCAAGTGCAAAGTTTCAGCGGCGCGGTATAACAGAAACTGGGACTCTGCACACCATGGACAATGACAGTAATGCACGTCTCAAGGCGGCACTCTCTGTAACCTGCTTAACAATGAACTTAAAGAAAGACACAAGGTTTGTGATAAGGCAATTTGTGAAGTAAATGGCAGGGGAAGTGGAATCGAAAGCCATTTTGTGCATAAATTCTACATCACATATCGATATCTAAGCAGTAAAATTGTTGTGGTGTTTGTTTATTGATTGTTGTTTTTGATAACATGGGATTTACCACGTCATTTAGTTGATTTAATTTATAAACCTATGTTTTCCTTTCATTCTGCCCGCATGCAGACTCATTTAATTCCTAATTCTAATTGGTTCAAAGTCAAGTGCTACTCTTGCATGACAGTCTTCATCAAGCGGTACAAACCCTAAGCTGAAAGTTATTCGTCGAGGAACCGAACACAACCACAATGCAAAAATACAAGAGAATACAAGAATACAGACTACAATAGCATAGAACAGCCTCCTAGCATCGAAGGTACCAATTGTAGACATTTATTTTAATATACACAATAATCATTGACGTACTAATATTGTTACATTTCTCGTAACGTTGTAGCCTACGATTTAGCGAACATTACAACTAAGATTTCTCTGGTTCGTAACTGTGACGTTAATATATACGAACTATTCTGAATATATAATGCTTATTCGACATTTCTGTGGTCATTTTTATATTTGTAAGCATTGGTTAAAAATTAGCTATCAAAACTAGCTAGCGAGCTCCCCGACTGAGTTTTTTCCAGGTTTTCCTCAGTCCTCATAAATGGCAAATACCGGGGAGGTACCATAAACTTAGCCTGGAATGTTTCCTTCTTTAAAAAAATCCTTTCCCATGTATCATTTCATTCCATGTATCATCAGTGTCCACCGCCTGTAGTGTCTCAGTAGTAAAAACGGGCGTTAAACACTATCCCCCCCCCAAAGAAACCCCACTAGGTTAACTTAGAAATATAATTTTCATCTTATCTTGTATAAAAACTCTTCAAGTTTTGTATCTTTTGAAAATTTTAACGCGTCTGAATGTGATATGACAACGCTTAAGAGTTAAAATGGAAGAATTCACAGTTCAGAAGAAAGTGAGATGTGTTATTGGCTAGTGGAATTAAAGTTCCCAATAGCAGTGCAAAGAAGATTCAGGCAGGAATATGGTGCAAATGCTCCCGAGCGTCATACCATTGTGAAAAGGCATTATCAGTTGTTAGAAACAGGTTTTGTGTTAAGAAAGGAGGGAAACGAAAAAATAAATAAATAAATAAAATAAAAAATACAAACCAGTGTCTGCAGCTAAAGTTGAAGATGTTAAATAAGCATTTCAGAGCAGCTTCAGATCTGGGTTTTCCAAAGTACACTGTTCACGATATTGTCCTTAAAAGAATGCGACTTAAAGCATACAAAATCCAAATTGCACAAAAACTGCAGCTAAATGATAAAACCAAACTGGCCGTGTTCGCCATTTCAATGCTATCTCACATTGATGATGACAATGGATTCCTCAATCATGTTGCATTCGCAAATGCAGCCACTTTTCACACATAAGTGCACCGACATAATTGTAGAATACGAGGAGAAGAAAAACCGCATATGAACGTGATAGCCCTAAAGTTAGCGGGGTGGTGTGTTTTGACTTTGATCAGGCACATGTGGAGATCTATTGAAACTTGGCGAGTTTTTTTTAACATAACATCTAAGTCCAGTTATTCTGTCACTATTAGTGTAGGAGATCTTTACATTTACTAATGGCAGTCACTGTTTTTTGTCATTTCTTTTTTCTTAGCACAGAAATTGTTTCTAAAAACTGACTATACCCTTTCACAAAACTCTATGTGTTATCATCATACCAGGCGCAGGCGCAACAACGTCATACTTTTCATTTTTACAAAACTTGTCGAGTTTCTACACAAGATAAGGTGAAAGTCATAACGCGCAGGCGCACTAATGTCATAATTTTATTTTTAAAAAACTTGGGAAGTTTCTACACAAGATAAGACGAAAATCATATTGCTAACTTAACTGAGTGAGAAGATTTCATATTTCTATTTGAGAATGATTCTACTGGATGCACTATACATATGGTGTTTATCTCACAGTATAGTATGAAGTTTGTTAATTGTTTATATTAACGTTGTTCACATTTATTGATCTGTATTTTTATTTATTGTACTTTATAATTGAATTGATAGTATGCATTATATCTATTATGCACATTTATGACTGCAAAGCTGAATCTAATTTAAGAATGGGATGGGTTGCGAGTTTGGTGACTGACAAACTTGATCGCCCAGCATAGTTTTATATTCTTATACAGAGTGTCCGTAAAAGCCTAGATACAATGAAATTACATTGCATTTGTTTTTAGTTGCAAGTGAATTATATATGCTGACCCTAAATGTTCAAACATTTATTTTAACGGATTAAGGCCAGACGTTTCGCTCTCTCCTCCCAATCCCCTGAAAACTATGACTTTTAATAGCTTACAATCAGAATGATACTTGGCATTAAGCTCTACGCTGTCACTAACTATTTTAACCGTTTGTCAACTATCGCAGTTAAGTGACTTATTTTTGGTAGGAGATGATGTTTATAAATCGTGATCAAGAATACATGAAATTTTCAACTCTACTAGTTCCAGACTTCTTATAATTTCTGCTACAAGTCGTATATACAAAAAATCTTGTCTCATTATAAATTCATGGGGTTTTCTCGGTCCGTCATGCATTGGATAGCAACAATTCATTTCTTAGGCACACCAACTTGAAATGCTTAGACCGTCATCAAAATTCATATTCATAAACAAGTATGGCACAACTTGAAAGCATGGCTAATGTTGCAGAAAACTAAAGTAATAAGGTACTTAAATATTCGATCTTTCTTACAGAGAAGCATATTAAGGTTATGATATCAGTTGGGCCCTGCACCTAAATAAACATTTTTACTATCCATCTGGAATATATTTTTTATATTTTAACTTTAAATTAAAATATTCTATTAATTTTAAGTTTCTGAACACATATAACGTTTTAATACATGATTAAGATTAAGATTACATGGTTTAATATTAATATTCACATGTTATAAATACCTGCCTTCCATGTCATTAAGATTTAAATTATCGAAATGAAGACATATATATATATATATATATATATATATATATATATGCTGTCCAATTTGGTAGATATTCTCCAACAATGCCCATAATCCTACAACATCAAAACTTTAGTAACACAAGGTAGGTATTACAACCAATAACTTAGTTTTTCATTAATATTAATTTTTATATTTACTAAAACGAGAAAAACATTTCTGCCAATAACTGAGATATTATTTTAAAACAATTTAATGTGATGAAAAATCTATTCCTACCTTAACATCCCACAATATTTCATCAGTTTCCTAGTTCAAAATATTCCTGAACGTTTTAAGTACGAAGACAGTGGAAATTTGATATAAGCAACATTACATTTAAATACCATTTTTGCAACTATAAAATCCGTAACAACCCATAAACTGCTTATCTCTGGATTTGCAAAAGAATGATTTTTACAACCTGCTCAATATTTTTGTTATATGCTTCATATTGTTAAAAAAAAAGCGAAAAATCATTTTTATTTATTATATTAACAAGTTTGTCACACATCAAGGACAGAACAAATGAATGAATGTGTTATTATTTTGAGCAGAATTGCATAAGACAAGATAATTTATAGTGCAGTTGAAAATAATTTATGGCCTTAAAAGCTGTACGTAATAGAAATCACTAATTATTCTGTGTTGCAACACGTTTTTAATGTATGGTAAACAATAAAAATAAAAGTAAAACTTGTTTAAGATTTGAGAAGAGTATTTAAATGTTGTATATGTTAAAAGAATCTTGGAAGAAGTTAGTAGGTCTCGGCGGGGTTTGGAAGGCCGTGAGACGTCTAGAAATCGATTCCTCGCTGGAGAAGAGATACGGCATGTAATGGGAACAGCATCTCGACGTCCGCTGGAACACCGAGTGACTCTTAGCGCCCCACAGCTCTATCGAAGTCTGGTCAACTTAATTAACCAGCTCCCAACATAACAATTGTTATAGCATCACCAAGCAGGCCTGTCTCTGAGACAGTCATGTTTCCCTGGGCGTTCTGCAGTGCTGAGTAACTTGGAAACTCAACCACAAATGCCGATAATAGTTTATTAAACATTAAGACAATGTTTTATCTTCACTAGTAGAAAATTCGAAATGATTCTTAAAACATTTTTTCCACGGAAGTAAGTAAAGCTGCAATTTGCCTAATTATTGTTAGTGCCTAAGGAGAGTCTTCAAAATTCTTGTGTGTAAAGAAACCAATTATTTACGTTACACACTGCTACTCTGTTTAGCACAGAAAGAGAGATGCTATTTGCAATATACGAACTTCATTCAGTAAGAAATAAATGATTTACCTCATTACGTTTTTTTTTAGTAGCGTTTAACGCCCGTTTTTACTACTGAGGCTCACGAGTCCGCGCTTTAACGACCTCGACCACCCTAACGGTGCCCCTCATTGCGTAAATATTATACTAACAGAAATAGGTAACAAACTTGATATTCATATTCACATTTTAGCCTGTATTATTCTCTTGTTAGCATATGCTACTTATTCTTAATTAACTTCACTTTTCATCAGTCAAATAGTCTCTGGTTCCAAGATTACTTATTTCCTTATGGTTATAGATTTAATTATCAGCGCTTTCAGTAATTCTGAAAGCAAAACCGATTGTGTAAATTTCTTAGAATTTTCGGGCCATCAAGCGAATTCCGTAACCTCGATAATCGTTTCGTTTTCCATTTCGAATGTCTTACACTGAATGTAGCATTCAGCTTTTCTAATCGCCTTGTTGATACGGTCGGTTTAGGCAACAATAAAATCATCATGTTTAACCTCTCCATTTTGAAACGCCGGTCCTGATGGTTTAGCGGTAACCATATTTGCCTCGTAGGCCCAGGATCGCGGGTTCAATTCCGGCGGATGGATCGATGGATTTTTAGAGCCTAAGAATCATAAGTATGGCTTTCTTACGAAAAGAAGTAAAACCGTAGGTCCCAAGTCGTAGATTTACGGCACGTAAAAGAACCTCAAGCCTAAAAGAAGAGACCTCTGGACAAAATTAATTGGCCTTTTCACGACTTGAACTGAATGGGACGCTGATGACACGAGATGTTAAAGAGCGTCCATAAATAAACCAAATCAAATTCAATATTTTGAAATATTTATTTAATTTAAATTTTGTCCTATCGTAGAAAAAAACATTGTATGATAACCTATTACTAAAATTAACAGTACCCCAGATTCCTGGCTTCAAACTCCACCCTCGTTCAAAAAACTTTAGGACTTTGTATAGTAAATAATTATTTTGCTCGTCTTGTATAACGATTCAGTTTTTAATTTCTGTTAACAGCTTTCAGACTAATATATTAATAAATATTGGCAATGTATTTTATTAGTAACAGTCATTGTGTAAGAAATGTTAAATGTTTCAGCACTGCAAATGTAATGCAATAGTTGTAAATATGTGTAATTTTCTTTTGTTGTACAATCTTATTTTAAAACTTTAATTAAAATAACTTAATGTAGGAGAAAATATTTCCATCATTAAGTATCTCTCGGGACACAAAAACACTATTTTAATGCGTTTTTGTTACTTTTTCTTTCCTCTCTTTTATTTTTAGTTTATTATTTTATTATTTTCCTCATTTTTCAATTAGGCCAAAGTAAAATTTCTGTATAATCAAAATTAGATCACATTTTTTAGCATTTTATCAGCATATATAAAACCAATGTTATGCAGTTTTCACTAAAAATCATTCACATGTTAATAAAATTGGTAAATTATATCAATGTATCTAAAATTTGATTTTTATGAAACAAAGAGCATTAAAAGATATTTTCATAAAAATGCTAATATAATGTTACTACAACGAAATAGGGATAGCATAAAGAGTAAAAAATGTAAACAATTCTATAAGAGCGAAGGAAAATTTAATATTGTGTAACATTTGGAAAACTAAGGAATGACTTAGTGAAATTTAGCACGTAACAAACAAACACACATTTTTAATATGTACTAGAACATACAGATGCAATTTTATAAATATATGTAGTTTTTAAGGGTTACATCACGATTTGCAAAAACATAAATAATTTATTTTAAACAAAATTATAATTGCAAAAATTTTCAGTTTATTAACATTAAGGGAAGCGAGACAAAATGTGAAAACACAGAACTATTTCAGAAAAATTAACAACGATTCTGAATTGGGGAAGGTAAGAGGAATGCGTGATTAATTATTAATAGGCTGATTTTTTACTTGTAGTTTTTAAATTTTAAATCTTATCTCTATGTACATGTTTAAATAAGAGAGAGGGAGAGAGAAATACACTTTTTCTTTAGACAAAATGTGGTTTACAATATTGGTAGCACTGTAGGAAGCATTACCTATTTTTTCGCACGCTTACCGTTGAATAGGAAGTTTTGTTATGATAGACGAAGGTTTAAGTTATGTTACAGTATTTATGTACTGAGATATATGCTTAATTTTTACCAGAAATATATAACTTTGTCGAAACCACTAGCTTAGTAGTTGAGGGGAGTTTTTTTTATTAAGAGTTAAAGAAAGGCAACTATTGAATTAGATACAATGCTTACCTGTAATTTTATGAATATAACGTACCAATATTTTTTTCCTTTAGTAAAAAGGCTACTGTTTTATCCAACGAACGTGTTTTAGTGTTATGTTTACAACTAAGAAACAAAATAGACTTTCTGAATTGCTTGGAGTTCATATCGAAGCGTCTTCTTGTTTTGATGACCAGCCTTCCCCTGTATGTCTAGACGCACATAGCAGATGACCCGGTTTCGTTCCTGGGCGGCGCCGATCTGATCCGTGCTTGAGTAAATCACAGCCATGAACATCCGCAGAAAATTTCCCACGAGGTGGCAAAACACTCTCACATGGCTACTAGTAAAATGGCAAATAAACAAAAAATTAACTATTTAGTCGCTCACTTGTCAGGGTGTTAACGCTTGTTCTCTGGCATTTGTCTATGGACGTCTTTTGTTTTAACAAATTTATGCTAGCGTATACAGCACAAAGAAATAAAAGAAGGTAAAATGCATAAAGTTGTGCAGGGTTCATAGAAAAGGTTGAACAAAACCATTATAAAACTAAAACAACCAACACTTTCTAGAAATATAGCGAGGAAACATGGTGTAAGGTGACTCAAGACCAACTTTAGTGAATATTTCTGCAACCGCATGGCAGATTTTTATATTCTTCACGTATTCGAAATGCTGGGACTCCGTACAAAACACTCCGTTGCCTCTTGTTTTATCTTGTTGTGCTGTTTAGCGAGGTCTGAAATTTCTAAATTGTCTGCCTTATAGACTTGCCAATTTCCGGGGCGAAAATTTCGAAGTCAAATTTTGGATTCTTATAGTTATATCTGCTTAGGATACCGCTAATACCGCTAGAGCAATCGGGGCATATTTTTAGGCAGTTTCGAATATGAGACCTCCCTCTGGAGAGCCCAAAAATACAATTTTTTGGGCGTACTTTAATGAATATAACCGCAACAGCAAGGCGTATTTTTATGTTCTTCTCATATTCAAAATGCTGAGGAACTATTATATTTGTAGGTCACATGTCTTTTACTTTAGCGAGGCTTGAAATTTCAAAATTGTCGATCTTGCGGACTAGTAAATTTTTCGGGCGAAAAATTACGATACCGAATTTTGGATTCTTATACCTGCATGGAGAGTTTATATTTTTTTAATTGTGTTTAATGCCCGTTTTTACTACTGAGGTACCACAGACGGTGGGCACTGATGATACATGAGATGGAATTATATTTGGGAAAAACTGTTTTTAAGGAAGGAAACTTTTCAGGCCTAAGTTTAGGGTACCTCCCCGGCATTTGCCATTTATGAGGAATGAGCAAAACCTGGAAAAAACCTCAGTCTGGGAGGACGGTCCTGGGATTCGAACATCAGACTTCCCGCTCACGAGTTCGCGCCTTAACGACCTCAGTCACGCGTGACGGTGTATACACTCTGGAACGTATATCTGTATCCTTACGAATTACATAAACTGGCCTGGAATATTATTCAGTACCATCTAGCGTGCTTTGCTAAAAATAACAAAACAACAGATAAATGGCTGCTTGCAGTTGATTTTTGATTAACGAGCACTTAATTGCAAGGTTTGGACAAGTTATCAAACACTATTCGAAAACCACTTCAAATAAAAGCAAATGTTTGTACTTAGAGGTAGAGTAGCGTCATTGCATCAGCAGTTTTGTACACCTTTGTCTTGCAGAAGAATAAGCGATTTATCGCAGTATCGTTTTCTGAGAAAAGAATAACAAAGAACTGCAACGTATCTATTATATATTATTATACTGAAGCTGCAGATGGAAGAAACTACCTAGAAATGCTTCAGAATTGATCAATATACCAAATAAAAACAAAGCAGGTCTCAACATTCATTTTTAAATAAATGTTTAAACGACAGCTTTCTAGGAAGATGAATTGGCCATCCACTTTCACGTGACAGTCACCATTATAAATATCTCCATGAAGTCCCAACGCAGATGTACCAAAGAAGACGTGGCTGTAAAATATGTCAAGCAAAATATCTCCGAGGACCTGGAGATTATCCAACTTCGCGTGATAACGATGGGGCTCATGTTATACGAATATCAGCAATATGGTACACGCTGTACATCATAGTGAAAATACAGGTGTGAAATTATTTATCCATATGTGAATTTCCTAAACCTCTTAATGTTTTATCACATTTCTTCAGATTTTTATAAAAGTTTCTCTACCGGTATAATGCACATGAGTAAAAAAATTAATTTTGTTACACTTTTTAGAAAATATTTTATTTACGTGATTCATTAAGTAAGTTACAAAAGGACGTAAAACTTAAAACAGAGTACTAATTTGAAAAATATTTTTATTTCTCAACATAGTATCCCTGTACACTGAGGCACTTGTCACATCGTTTCACAAGCAGCTGTACTGCTATCGGAACCAGGCGATGATTTCCCTTTCATCAGCTTCATCGTTGGGAAAATATTTACTCGAAAGGGCCAAACAGACGGAAAAGTCGAGACAAATTGTTTTGTCGGCAGTATAAGGATGCGCGTTATCATGCAAGCGCAACGTGTCTTTGGTGAGGAGACGAGGTCCTCTCCTTGCGGTTTGTCCTTGAGACTGGAATGCGGTGAGCAGGTGTCTTCGTGATCCCAGAAGACTGTGAGTATCACTTTCCCGGCGGAGTGTCACTTGATATTTTTCTCAGACGACGCAGGATATTTCCACTGCATTGACGCACGGCTTGTCTCGGGCTTGTAATGATGAACCCAAGATGCATTACTTGACAACTCGGACTAGCACATCGTGTTCTTAGTAGCGATTGAGATGCAATGCCAGACCCCATTCTTTGCATTTTGTGTTGTGGGGTGAGCATGCGGGACACCCAGCGTTGCAAACCTATCATGCATTACGAAGTAGGCGATGCAATGTGAACAACAAATAGTAGCGGCTCTAGTGTCTATGGTTATCCTATTAAGTTTTCAACTCGTTGCAAATTCGTCCCTGAGGCAATTTCTTTTGGCTGGCCGATACTGTCCACCCTTCAGAAAACTTCTGTAGCTTGACGTTACAGATACTTCTCATCGCATTCCTTTGTGAATATTCTTTGATTCCATACCTTTGGCCTACAATAGTCGCACAACAAAGCGCTGGTCGAGGGTTGTCTATTCATTCGGCGGCACCGCCATCTTGCAACTGCTGTTTCAATATTGAAACATAGATTGTCTGGGGACGAATGTCACAATTACCACCGGATTAATGCAGCCATCTAGTGGAATAGCCTTAGGTGCCTTATTCAAACACGTAGTATCTTATAGCTTACTTGATGACTTACTACCCTCGTAATTTGATATGATTATGTTTTGAATGTCCTACACAATAAAGACATATTTTTGACTGAACAAAGATGCTAATACATTAATTTGATGTTCAAAAACAAATTTCCATGTGGCTTTTTTGTACTAATCTATTTGTCTCTGTAAACATCTTAATATTTTTAATATTACACTTTTAATATTTACATTGATCCAATTAATTATATACCTTCAGTAATATAAAAGTGTGCTGAATGTCATATGATATTTTATTCATAATTTATAATTAGATCATAAATACGAAGAAAACTGGATAAAATTGCATTGCATAAAACATTTTGAATGAAAAAATAAAATAAAAAATGATGTGTGAAAAATGGGCTATTTAAAATAAAAGTAAACTCCTTTTTATAACACCCACACATCTTAACGGGCGTTCAAAAGTCTCTCATATCAAAAACGATACAGATTATTAAAGTAGGACATGCATAGCTTCTTTAAACATTTAACAAAAAATGGAAATTTTCGAGATTTTGATCAATTTCACCATGGATATCCTTCAGTAGCATTAGAGGTCCTAGTTACTAAACGCCTATATTGATAAACTTAACAACTGAAACGAGCACATTAGAAAATGTTGCAGGATTCTCTGTTTAACACTTAATTTTCCCAAAATATTTTCAGATTATGGTTAATTTCTAAATAAGGAATATGGAAGCAACTCTCCAATAAATATAACATATACGAGAAGAGGTGTTTCCAGGCGAGCAAGTGGTTCCTGGTAATTCATTGTTATTATCGACAGAAGTCTAACATAGAGAACACAAGTCATGAATTAATCGCTTACACATTTTAACGATAAAGTACAGTAGCCAAAAGTAATCTGTTGAAAGATGTTTAGACTAACTTTAAAGACTATCACCGACAACGAGTAATGTAAATGCAAATTTAAACTCATTTGTTTTAATTTCTGGCATGGTTAGTGATTTTTTGCTTAAATTTGTATAATAGTTGCTTTTATAAAAATCTTTAATATGGTAGTGCGGTGAATTTTACTGCTTTTTATGTATAAGCTTGCTCTGAGACTTTTCGTTGACTTACACAGACCTGCAGCGCATCCTTTCGTATTCTGAAAGGAGCCCATTATAACAATTGATTGAAAATGTTAACCTACAAAAACCAAACTGCTTTGATTAACATTACCGCAGTTATGTCAATACCAAATAATCTTTAAATTAAAAAAAGACATTCTTGTTTTAGAATAGTTACATATAACCAGTATTATATATATATATATATATATATATATATATATATATATATATATATATATATATGATCGCCTGTGACTGCCGGTCGGGAGCACCCGGATTCGATTCCCGTTGCCTAATTAAGATTTTTTTTAAGTTAGAGAGGTCTGGAATGGGCTCCACGTGAGGATAATTGGGCAATCGCCTGATGGAGAGGTTGCATTCTTTGATCTGAAAAGCCGCGTGATTACATACTTCCCTCTATCAATGAAGTCATAAGGTGGAGGGAGAGAAAGCAGAGGTCACTGCGGCTGGCCATGGTCCCATTTCGGGCTGTACTGCTGTAGAAGAAGTATCCATTTATTTGATTAAAACTGATACCATATGGGTTTTTGATCTGAATAAAAACAATTATGCTATTGCTGCCTCTAGTAACATTTGTCAAACGTTAATAAGAGACACATTTAATGACTGGAATTTTTATTTTCAAACTCTGAGAGTAAAACCCTTTTATTCCTTGGACTTAATACTTTTTTTCTCCATAGCTGATGTTACATAAAGCAATGACTTTCGGATGAGTAATAATCAGCTTATTTTATACATTATATTATACATCTAGGTATCTGTTTACTTCTAGAAACGCAGTTTGTGTGGCTTTGTTTAACTTTTTCAATTTAAGAACTAGTATATTTAAAGAACAATATAAATTCACTCAAGTAAGGACTTGTAGGGCGATTGATAGAAATCAAATACAAGGTGTTAATGAACTACACTGAAATATTTACACAGAGTGTAGATCCTATATAAACAATTTGAGATAAGCAATGTATGGTCCACAACGAAACATACGCAGTTATATAGTGATAAACATTTTGGCACCAGATGTTGATAACTCGGTGTTAAAGTCAAGCCAGGAGAAAAATTAGTTTACAATGTCTTTAAAACTGCCTTTGAGCATAAAAATATCGACTTTCGCAGTCCACTATAGTGCTACAAAAATCCCTGAAATCTCGAACTAATCATTTGACAGTGCGGCACTGAACATCTATTAACAAATGACCTTATTCTGCTTGCAAGCTATGGAGGCAGAGTGATACGTTCAGAAACTTTCCTTCGTTATCGTTTGTTGTGCTTTCAAGAGGCATCTTCATTAGTCGGTGGCGTAATGGTGCTTTACAAACTAATAGCCATATTTTAGAAATTTGAACAGATAATCCATATGTTTACTATTTCAAATTACTTATCTACGACCTCTCCACACTCTCTGAAATTATTTCGGCATAGTTCATTTACACTCTGTATATGCTGAAATAGCTTATCCAGAAAGAGATAACAGGTTGATAGACGAGGATGAATCAATGTAAATTAACAGCAGTTCTCAACAGAAAAAGAAAGAAAAGAGAGGAAAAACATTCTTTGTTTAGATAAACCATTGCGATCAAACTGAGTTACTAATGGCACATGGGCACGCGGTTAAGTTTAACACTATAAGCTCAGACACTACAAGCGTACTTATACGAAACTAGGAATAGAGGTTATGAAAAAAAAAAAAAAAGACAGTATTAAGAGAATTAAATTCTTTTGTTTCTTTAAATATTGAGTACATTAATCGTGAATTTACAGAATTATCTATTGGCTAATTTATCGATCCACAATTGGATATGGGGGGCCTTATAAATTCCATGTTAGCGCTAGGGAATGTCAAACCAAGTACAACATTTTGATATTCACTGAGCAGAGGGTTTGAATACGTTGATTTGATTTATTTATGAACGCTCTTTAATATCTCGGGTAATTAGCGTTCCATTCAATTAAGGGGGTGAAACGGCCGATAAATTTTGCCTCTTTTTCAGGCTTGAGGTTGTTTTTCGAGTCGTAAATGTACAACACGGGACCCACGACTTTAGTTCGCTTCCGAAGGTAGCTATACTTAAGATTTTTACTCTAAAAAAAAAAATCCATCGATCTGGGCCGGGATTGAACCCGCAATCTTGAGTTTACGAGGTTAGTATGGTTACCACCAGACCACGAGGACAGACGTTTGGAATATGGGAGCATCTATCACAAATAATGATGAAACAGTAATATTGTTAATTATTCTAAAGAGAATTTCTAATTTCTAATTTTTTTTTTTTTTTTTTTTTTTTTTTTTTACATTTAACATTTCTAAACTGTTTAAACATTGTCATTTTCAAATAATAATTATAATTATAATTTTCTCTTTCGTACGTATTTACATTAAATGCAACATAAAAGAATATTGGTAATCACTCCGTTTCATGGTTACCAGAACTAGTAGATGCGGTAATAAAAGTCATATTCTTCATTCCTCCTTTTTAGAAAAATAATATATCGTCAATCTTTTTCTTAGATCAATACTTTTACTTTTACTTACAAAAGATTATGAAACCACTTTACAGAAATGTGCCATTATTAACAATAATTTCAATAACCATCCTTTAATATACAACTCGTAAAAGCTGAAAGTTTTCTCGGATATTTAATTGAGCCTAACAAATGTTTGCTGTCACGATAATGATGGTTTACTTTCAGTCTCGAGATAATTGTCTCATGATAAAAAAAAATGAGTTTAAAGCGAAATAAAATTACCTCAGGAGAACTATCATTGTATTGGACAAGAATTCTCCAGAAGAACGATCTTGGAATTTAATTTCACTTATAAACATTCGAATTTATTATAATAAGTTTAAAAATAATAGAATCGAACCAGGGATGAAAGAAATGAAATTTTTATTGGAGTAAAAATAATGTAGCTTTTGAAACTATAACATTATTCCAAACCATGGACTTATTCTTTTTGTTTTTATGTTAATTCTTCAATAATTTTGTCTGTTTTTTGTCATGTTTGCTTAGAAGTATTGTAGTAATAGCCAATAATAAACAGGGCATCGGACGAGCTTCTTTTTTTATTTTCGTCAACAATGGAATTAAAACAGATACGTTAGGAATAGAACAAACGTAGGAGAGGGAAACAAAAAACTATTAGTTTTTGAACATCGGCAATTTTCTATCGTGTATTTCGATTCTCATTGGTCAATGAACATCAATGAGTTCACTCATTGGCTTTAATTTTATTATAAACAACTAAACATTTGAGGTTATTTAATAAATTCCAGAAAATTAATCGAACAGAAACAGGTGATAAGGATGAAAGTTTCATTGGAATAAAAATAATGGAATATTTCAGGTTATCAAGATATAATTTCAAACCTAATTTAATTTATTTTTATGTTTGTTGATGTTAATTTTCAATAATTTGTTTATGTTTTGGATATTTACTGTACCAACTTTTACCATGTTTGTTTTATAGTTTTGTACTAACCGCCAATAATAAACAGGAAATTACTTGAGTTGTGCTCTTCTCGCTCAGTAATTGTATCGAATCAGAGATGGTAGGAATAAAACAAATTAATGTGGTAGAAAGCACCAGTCACTTTTTGGTTTTTGAGAATCGTCTATTTTTCTATCAATGCAGTTTGATTTTGATTGGTCAATCGAGTATCAGTGAGCTAGTTCGTTGGCTGAAAGAGGTTTTCATGGAATAATCACCAACATTACTTCACACTGTTAAACGTTTTCGTTGATGTATTTAATTCTAAAGCACAGAGTAAAACATTTCATTTGCGCGACTCTTGTAAAATGATTGGTGTTTTTTTAATTTCTCTATGTAATTTGAGTTTTGTAGGGGAAACTATGCCTCATTTTCTTCAGTTTTGCAGTTCTATATATAGACACATTGATTTCTGCATTGGTAGTTGTAAAGTTTAATTTATACATAATTTATGACAAGGAAAGGGCGTATGCATATATTTAACATGGTTTTAAGGAATTTGATGTCAAAAAGCAAGCATTTGTAATTATTTTAGTTTGCATCATTTACTTTACTAAATACCAGGAGGTTTTAGTTCTTAACCTAACGAGAAAAAACTGCTATTGTAACATTTTCATTTATTAGACGTAGTCAGCTTTAACCCTACACACTTAGAACAAAGTCGAGAAGTCTTTCTAAGGCAATTGACCTTGTTTATTTGGTCTGCTAATCGCTCTTCAGGTATTCAATACCACTGCAGTCTATTAGTTTCACAACAGGGTACATCTGGCGAATATGAGGGACCGTAAATAAATTTAATGTCAACTTCATTAAATTTCTGCAACGTAGTCAGAGACTAGTAAGAGGGTGCATTGTCTTGCAAGAAGAGCAGACTGAAAATTCTAACGCGCCGTTTCTTCAGATTTTATTTATCAACGTTTGCTTAGTAACGAAGAATGATACGCTCCTGTCACAGGTTAATCTTGGTCTCTAAATTGATACAAAAACATTTCGTAACGATTTGTTTTGAACATGGAGCTTTCAGGACAGAAAGAACCACAACTTTTCCATTCTTTTGGTTCTTATATGTTTAGTTTAAAGCAACAGCAAAGGACTCAAAATTAGGAGAAATTCTCCTCAAAACAGTGGCAGCGATACTTATCACCGAGGTGTTTCTGATGTTTTCAGGCATTTAGGGACTCCATGATGCATTTCTCATACCGTAAAATACACTTTCATGGGAAATGTTCATTGCTTGACCTACGTTTAAACCCAATTTATCCATCGTTCAAAATCGGACATTGTAGGTAATTATGGTAATATTTTATGGAGTTATCACAGAAATTGCTCTTCCAACAGGATGCTCACCTTTGATCTGTTCCCCCCCTCTCTCTCTCTCAAGTTTCACAACGTAAGTATTTTGTGGCGACGTATAAAGAAAAATTCCCTTAAGGCATTCGCACATCCTTCATTGACAACACTTTCAAGATATTTTAAAAAGACAATACTCCATTTTATTGCATTAATTTTATATCTGACATGATATTTTAAAAATTTACAATAAGGAATCGGCTAATTTTTTCATCTACATAACTATCTATGAATAATGCACTATTTCCTTTTGCTTTGTTTTGGCAGAGGACCTAGAAAATCCCTCTTGTAGCTAGAGCATTTCGGAAATATTGATATTAAAATCAAGAAACTATCGAAGCCTTATGCATCGACTAAAAATATTACACCACATAGAAAAATGCAATTACTGAAATTAGCCTTTAGGGTTGCTAAAACCTGGATAAATAACTTTCAGAAAGTCCTTCAGGAGTTTGGCATGGAAATATTTTGGGATTCAGAGAGGAAGAATAAGGGCAAGATTCCGAAATGAAATTAAAACTATAGTGACGATATTGGAATACAGGAATTATAGGACGGTCTAAATAATAAAATATTAAATATTAAAAATAACTTGGGAAGAGAAAAATATATTAAATCTGTGATCAAGTAGCGAGAGAAGGGATAACAGGGTTCATATCCGGAATGATCTATTTAAGTGGGATAAGAAAGGGATCTATAAAAGAAAAATGTCCAGTGTGTGGCTAATTAGGACCTTTATCATTTTATTTAGGATGTGAATAGACCAACTTTTGATAGAAGAGTTTCTGTTACCAAAATGATTTTGTTTAAAATAGACAGGCAAAAAGGCACTTAAATACTGAAAATATGCAGTAATATAATTATAATAAACATTTATTAAAAAGAAAACAGAGAATAATATCATTCGTTATTAACGAAAGTAGACATTTAAGATACTTAATAATTTCTTTATCGCACAATTAAAGTACTTAAGCTTACTTTTCTTGTTACAAGCAACAAGATGTGTATTCAAGGTACAAACTGTCATAGTCAGCCGCTTGACAGAGAGAGCATTTTTCATTATGGATATTCTACTTCCACTGAAGTGGTTGGATCATATTTAAAACAAGCTATTTTGGAAGGACTCATACCCGTTACAACAGAACATTCACCTTTCATGACATCATGGAAATGTTGAAAAGACAAAGTAAATTCGTTTTGAATAGTTCTGGTGAATGAGCAAACGATGCGTGTAATTTCTGGTCAAGTTCATTTTCTGTTTATGCGTTCATAGGGGAATAGAGTTAATGCCTCTCTTACTTCCGAACTGAACACATTGTAGGGACGGTTTATTGCACAGATTTACTGCTTGCAATTGTTTGTTACATTTACGCAGCTGAGAATTTACCTTCACCATCAACTTCCTAGAATTATCTCGCGCAGATAGATACAAGGTCATTCGCCAGGACTATTCAAAACTAGACTACTTCCCTCTCTATTTCCTGGCATTCGTATGCCCGAAGAGAAACCGTGCGTTTCTTTCACTAATGAAGATTCTGCTATTTAAAGATCTCAAGTGAATGGGTTGAGAAAAAAGTTTTTGACCGCTTGAAAAGAAATACATGTATAACAAGATTCTCAATAGATATTTGTGTGCGGTGAACATGCCATTTACTTTTTATAACATTTTTCACTTCTGTATATTGAAACTCTTTAGGTTCTTTTTAAAATGCGTAAATGATTGCAGAAAGGTAAAATAAAAACTGGTTGTACTGACCCCAAATGAACGGAATCATGTTCTTTTCTATCTGGCTCTTGAATGCATCCACCTTGATAGAAAAGACATTTTGCCTAACTTCCAGGCTCTGCTGATAAGTTACCAATATACCAATAAGAGGTAGGCGAACTTAAACTTTCAATCACATAAAAATACAGAAGAAAGGGAGCTATTTAGGAAACGTTAGGGGGGAAAAGGCTATAACAATAACACTTAAAATTATATAAGAATTATATTTATTATTGAATACTTAAATAGTTATTAATTATTTATTTAAATTGGTTACCACTGCATATAAAACCACAGTGTTAAATGTAAAGGAGAGAGCAAGAAACGCAACTCATAACTTGTTTTCTTGTGTATACTAATATTAAATCTGTTTCTTATGAATAAAAGTATTAGAACAGTATAATATCATAACAAATGCCTTGAAATAATTATAAGCGCGCACTCGAACGTCTTGGACGATAGATGAAAACCTTTCTGTTAGCATAGAAACTAGATATCTGCCCGTGAATTTAAATTACCATAATATACTGGATTTCATAACAGTGGTCTCAACATCGTTAAATAATTCACTGCAACGAAACATTCGTTATCTATGCTAAGGGTCTCGAGTAAACTTATATCTTTATATCGCAGCTGCAGCACCCTAGACTTCGTATTTCTGGAAACTTCTCAATGGAAGAATTTGTTTCCTTTCACATGACACCTGAACTTGCATGAAGTTTAGCTGAACATGCACAAGTTTATATAAAAATGAACATTTCTGCCATAAACATTCCATCGGTTCATATAGTGCATACAAATATAAAAGTATCTGTTGAAACAGAAGAGGATAAGGGAAAGAAGCACGAAGATAACAAAAATTAACAAATTGCTGAGACTTCAAGGCACGAAATTCGATACATAATGTGTAAAAATGTAACCTCTGTTTAATCACAAATAAAAAAAAAACACTACTTTGAATCGCTTTGCTATTTAGTTAGTAATTTTACTATTTCTTTATTTCAAGCATTTTCAAGGTGCAAGTATTGAATTAAATGCATATTTAGCATGGAAAATGAAGAGAAAAAACTTAACACTAGTATTATGGATTCGTTCATTTATTTAATATTAAATTTGTTTTATCGTATTAAAAGCAGACTTTTTATTTTTACTCAAAGTTTACTTCATTTGATACCCTGCAAAAACTAAAAGAAGCAATTAAAATAGTATATTATAAGTGAAAAGCAAGTTATTTGAAATAATTATAAATTCTGTATTTTTTAAGAATTTGAAAACAGTAAACATCCAGGCCTAAAGGACATTAAAATGTATAAATGGATGTATTTCAAACGCTAAAGATATAATGTGGGACAGATTTTTATTGGAAAACAATAATATCCCAAAGGCTTTGCTATAGCGTAAGTTTATGGGCTATAAAAACAAGAATAAGAGAAAATGAATTAAAAATATATAAATTAACTTTTATGATACAAAACGTCTAATACAAGAGATGGAACCTGGACCACTATTATGCTGAAATACTGTTCTTCGAACCCAATTTGCATTTATTACGAAGTGATGTTTTGACGTTATTTTGTTGTTTGGAAATGGGAATCTGGGGTCGACGACCCTCGGAGCAACAGTGTGCCCATTGCCAGCAGTTCCCAATTAGCTTAAACCTCTCCCAGACCTTATCCCCTCACTCTGTTTACAAGATAACATTACTGCCATGTTGTTTACATTTATTACCCCCAAAGTTAGACATCACCGCTTGAATGTACAGTTGATATAAAAATACAAACGTAAAATGGGCATGGGATAGCATTATTTTATCATTATATCGAGTTTCCTGACCTTCTAGGCAGATTGATGGTAGCGTATGATAAAAAACGTAGAAAAAGTAATTCACAATTACAGAAAAAATTTGATCTAATTGAGATGATTTAGTTCTGTTTACTCGTTAGCTCTTAAGAACATGTCAAGAACAGACAGCTACCTCATTGCTACAATTGGTGTACAATAAATACAAAACCTACTTACCCTGGAGATAGTTATATTTCAGCTTCAAATGATGAAAATGTTAGTAAAGTGTTTTATTCCCTTTTATAGATACATCTTTAAATCTATTAATTAACTAGAAGTATTAAATTCTGCCATTTAGCAACCCTGCACCATTTTGAATTTTTTTGAATGGAATTTAACGGCCGTTTTTACTAATGAGGTACCACAGTCCCTGGGCACCTGATGATGCATGAAAGTATATTTTGGGAAAGGAAGGAAACACCTCAGGCCTAAATTTAGGGTACCTCCCTGGCATTTGCCATTTATGAGGGCTGAGGAAAACCTGGAAAAACCTCAGTCAGGGAAAACGGTCCTGGGGAATACATTTTTCGGATACTCCTGGTATATGAAACAATCCGTGCTAGCGCATAGAGCGATCAAGAGCTCAGCATTTGATCTATTATATTTCCCCTTCTTTCTTACAAAGCTAAAGCATGGTATGAATTTTGACTATACGTGAATAATGCCGCCTTTGTTTGTTGTAACTTAATTAGGCTTCGAATTTACGAAAATGCCACGCGCTCTGATGTTAACTGCATCTCCTAAAGACAGGTTCCCACCACTAGGCCTAATGTTACTTTTTCGCTAATAATACAATAATTTCCTAATATATATATTCCGAAGTAAACGCTTGTGTATACAAACTTAAAATATCTCAAACGTGTCACCTTGAAAAACAGTGTTATTAAATTCTTGCTTCTCACTGAAAGTCTATTTGCCAAGTTACTAAACTTACTAAGTAATTATTTTCTGCTACAGAAACTTTCGAATATTTTTTTTTAAATTTACGATTTAGCATTCGAGTATATGTAGGCATAGAATCTGAACCGCCACGGGTGGCCGAGGTCGTTAAGGTGCGGACTGGTGAGCGGGAGGTCTGGGGTTCGAATCCCGCCAGGACCGTGCTCCCTGACTGAGATTTTTTTCAGGTTTTCCTCAGTCTTCACGACTGGCAAATGCCGGGGAGGTACCTTAAACTTAGGCCTGGAACGTTAAAAAAAATAGAATCTAGAAGATAAAATATAACGGAGAATTTCAAATTATGAGATCAAAAGAATCGCCTTACTTCAATAGTTTTGACATTGCTAATATCCTTGGAGCTTCGATTGTAATTTGTCTAGCTTTGTTTGTATCTTTATTCCACGTGTGGCTTCAAGGTAAATAAAAATGTATCACACTACATTATAAGTAGGGTATTCCTTCGTGAGACGTTATTTTTGTAACGCTTTCATTTTTTGCGATTAGTTGAACTTAAATGCTGTATATCAATTACAATTAAACAGTAAACATGCCCTAAAACTATAACCGAAACCTTCTTTAGAGTGCATTATGTTAAACTCAAATGTCCCAAAAGCTTCTGCTTTAACTTTTGGGAAAGGGAGTTAGAAAAGCTGTTTTAGAAGTTAGTGTAGAGAAATCTTTGCTAGGTGCTTTCTGCTATGAACGTTAACATTTCTTTAACTACAGCTGAGCTGATTTACATTTTTTACGGTATATGATAGATTTTTAAAATTAAGGCACAGTTTGGCATAATATTTGAGGACTTAAACGTTTCCATTTTTCTAAATTGCGATTACATTATATCTTGAATTTGGAACTTCCCTTATTAAATTTAATTTCGCTTAAAAAGCCATTTGATTACGAATATTCCCATGGTCTGAAAAAAAAAACATATTACTAGTACAGTAGAACACCCGCTGTACTTCTGGCAAGCAGCAGAAACGGCTGTAAACCGACAACACGGAACCAGACGCTTTCACTTGCTCCGCCATTGATTTCTTTCGCTTTGCTAGCGCCTGCAAAGTATCGTGTAGGCTGCATGCCAAACGCAACCGTCGAAGAAGTTGTCGCCGAGGCGAGGGGTAGCCAGTGCAATCGCGATCTGTCATGACTTTTAAATCCTTTTTCTACGCGCATTAACTACTTTTAAAATGACTTACATAAATAAGCAACTCATTTTTTTTTACTCAGAATGAGAGAGTCTCTTGAGAAAAACTAAGTATCTATGCTGCGATCACACCTTCCCTGTAAGTAGCTCAATTTTGTAACTCTTCAATAGTTATAGTGCAAAATTTAAACCGCTTTATTGAAAGTTTTAAATTAAATAGTATAGCATTCCAGAACTGAAGTACAAGCAACGAATAAGTGTGAGGGTGGGGTAGTAGAACAATTGTTTACTCATAACGTATCTACATGTAATGCTAATTGCATTTTCAAGTCTTATGCAATTAATAGTTATATAATTTTCCCTATAAGTTCAGATTTGATTGTACACGCACGGGGATTTTCAATTATTTTTGTTTTAAAATTGCTTTTTAGCCATAGAAAACAATTCCCTTGGCATTGTAAGCCTTAGTTGATGAACTTAACGATATCAAAGAAGCATTTGTAAAACTACCAAAAGGCAAACATTTCAATTGAAAATTACTATTTCAGTCATTATGAACATAAAGGTCTGTAAAGTAATAGTTATAAAGCACAAGTTTAAGAAACAGGATTTATTTAAAAGTTTGCAAAACATGAAATACAAACGTTTGGCATTTCTATAAGTAAATACAATTAAATATTTAATGCGAACTAGCTGTACAATTCAAAAGGAACTGGTGAGTGGTTGAAAGTGTTCAGCCCATAAGAACAATCATCAGTGAAAGGGAGAAACCTCTTTGAAATATACAATTATAATAATTATGCAATCTTTGTTTTCAGAAACATTACTAGACTTGGGGTGACAGAACTAAGCTAAGAATAAAGGATCGGCAGCATGAGAGTTTTTCTGTCTTTTGGAATCTTTTAAGAAAAAAAGAAAGAAAGAACATAAACTAAAATATGAGTGACTTTGATGACGGACTAAACGCTCACACAGCAGGGAAATTACACAATTTTTGAAGGAACAAAATTTAAGAGAAAGCCAAGTCTTTGGTTCCTCCCCTTTACATGGAATGCTGATGAAAGAAATCAGATATCTTAGCAACTTTCCCGAATCTAGGCCAACACAGAACGATTTGACTGTCTTCAGTGACACATATACGGAGCAAAGGTTGACCAATGAGGGAGGGCAGGTCCCACAGTCGTACACCTGACCTGACTTGACCTCCCGTTAGGAAATGTAACAAGACTACAAGAGAACTAATTTCACCGGACCTCTGACACCAAGTCAACACGTCACCCAGCACGTGACCAACCCGCTGACGTCACCAGGCTGCGAAAATCAATGTGGAGAGCGCGTGACGTCACAACGGACCATGGTGGGATGGGCTCTCCCCCCGAAAGAGGGGGCGAGAATAATAATCGACAGTGCGGAATTTCTTGGGCGCCTTGACAATTTGAAATCTGTAAACCCATTCCGTCTCGTTGTAACAACTTGCAGACTTCAAAACGTATCATGTCGTCGTTCATAATGCAGGTCTTTGAAAAAGTAAAGTTGCTGAATATCATTTTAAACGAAATATTTCTGATAAATTTTCTAAACTATATAATTATAATAAGATTAATCATTATTTTAAAAACGATGCTATATGATTAAGCATAAGAAAGTGGCTTAGCTTGATTTTAGTTATCGAAAATTCCTTAAATTCCTTGCTTAAACTCTATAGTTCGCTTATCGAAAATTAAAGAAAATTGCACAGAACAGAAGCAGAATTACTTAAAATAAACTCCATAGTTTAGAGTTAATTTGAACGAGATTTAGTTCCTGCTGCTGTTAATATATTATCTATCAACAGCTAACATCAGACAAAACAGACATATAGTATCACTTGAATAAATAAAGAACATGGTCAGATGAAAATCCGAAAAACAACGTGTTAGGAGATAGCTAGCATAATTAAGAAGATAACGTTATTTAAAGGTAAGCTATACTGAACTTTTAAAACCTTCCTGTTATGAATGGCTTATTCTGAACTTTTAAATGCATATTGGGCAGTTCAAACAAACACGTTTTAGTAATTGAATGAATGAATAAATATTTATTATTACTTTTACACGTTTACAATTAGAGTTTTACAATATTTCCTTGATCCTAGAGTGCTTGTTAATTCAGGATCCTATACAACTAACAACCCGTTTGTTGCCTACATCACTCTCACTGCATATTATCAAGTGAACTTCACAAACACTTCCCTAAAAGTGATCATTGTTTCTTTATTACTTTCTTCCTTTGTCTTGATCACTTTTCTCTTATTTTCCCTATATAATCATTAAACTGGTTAATTTTTACCCCTGCTAATTCTAAAAACCTTTAATGCCAGTATTTGTACCTGCAAATTATCCCATTTCTTGTTCTATATTTCCTCTCCACATCGTTCGGGTTCTGTACATTTAAATTTACAGTGAAGGTTCTTGTCTACATTACCACACAGAGGTCGCAATTCCTTGTCAACTTTTACCCCAGGTAACATCGTTGTGCTGTTCTTGCCCACACCATATCCTGCCTTCCATTTTTGCCATAAACCTCAACATATTTTTCCCTGCCACCCTCTTTCTTAAGACTCCTATAACATATCGTGCACTCTTATCTCTTAGGCTACCAAATATTTCCTGTTTCTCTATATCATCAATCCTTGTTTTCACTTTATTCCACACACCTTGCTCATTTAATTTTAGTAATTGCTACTAATTTTGAAAATATTAAATTTGATAGAAACGAAGGAAATATTTAAACTGCTCTGTATGATGAAATAATTATTTTATAACAAAAAATGACCTCTGATTCTATTATACCAATACACATGATCAAATAGACTTTTTATTAGTTATTTAAACTTTTTACTCCCTGTGTTATAGTAAATATAGTAATAGCCTTATTTTAATGTTTAAAATATAAATTATTTAAATATTCTTTGTATATGAAACGGTAACTGTAGAGATTTTAATTTTTTTAACGTATTAAAGAACATATGAGTGATTTTGGTGAACATTGCATCTCTTTGAAGTGGTAAAAAATGTGAAAAAGAAGCTTCTAAGAAACCGAAGGTTAAAGTCCATATCCACCTGTGCTGAGGTTATAATTTCTAAGGCTGTTGCAACAAAAACTTCTGTTTAAATGCATCGTTACTTTCAATTTCATGTTAAAAAATTTCACTACGATTTCAGCGATTTGGGAGTGTTAGTAAGCTACTTGACGAATAATCACTAGAATTGACCCCAAGTATTTTATGTTCGCTATAGAAAGGCAATGCATTTTTTTGTATTGTCAAAGAATAGGAATTTCACAATTTAAAATGTATAACAAATATGTATGAACGGTTTTAGCGAGACAAACTGATCATTAG
Organism: Metallyticus violacea; assembly: GCA_030762175.1. Classification (NCBI taxonomy): domain Eukaryota; kingdom Metazoa; phylum Arthropoda; class Insecta; order Mantodea; family Metallyticidae; genus Metallyticus; species Metallyticus violacea. Next base: position 66,327,910 of record CM060845.1, read on the forward strand.
AACGCATCTAACGACCACGCAGCGCGTACACCGCCCTCACTTGTTGGTGAATGAGGACGGAAGGGCCATGGGCCTCAGGACTCCCCCCCTCACTTCCCCTCGCCGTCGTAACCATGTGGACGTGCGCATACCTGGCCGGAGGTTTAATGAGGTCGGGTGCCCCTCGCTCCCTTGACGGAATGGGGCTATTACAAACTTATCGCACTCACATTAGATATTAATAACTTTCACGCGAGGGCCCTCAGGTATTAATATCTGGCCTCGTTTATAGGGGTACATTTCCTGGTGTGTTTAGGTGCACTGCCCAGGGTATGACGCAAGTGCTGCGCTTGTCACGATGCTCGCGATAACGGTTTTGTGTTTCTCATTTCCGAATATCAAAATGACGTTAATTTTCTTGTTTGAGAAAGCTGATGCAAAAACGTGCTAACTTTATGAAGGCACATGTAAAATTCATTTACTTCTGAACTTATTAAAAAAAAATATTCTTTACAGAGGGGCGCAATGAAACGATGACACAATTCGTTTGTTTATTAGATGGTTTGGGGCGCACAGTTAAACATCTGTACATCATTAACATATCTATGGAACTGAGAAATTATTACTAAACAAAATTACTGATGAAACACGTTTTAAGAGTTTGAATATTGTGGTACAATTGTTTTGATTCCTTGAGAGTGTTTAGAGATGTTTTGAAGTTAACTTTAACTCAAGGTGAGCACTATATTGTAAATGTGCGAAACATTTGAAGAAAGAAATGTCTAGGAACAAAAGCAATGGCACATGCCTATCAGAGCAGTGTCAGTCTTTGCGAAAGCTCACGATTAAACTTGAAATTAGAATACAACTTTTTTAAAACGTAAAATAAATTTATTGTATGACTGCGGGTTGCTACTGTTTTTTTAAATGGATTTCAAAACATTTCTTGAAAAATTCGGAAAGAACTTCTGCTATTTCTTCCAAAAAGAAAGTCACAACTATAATATTAAAAAAAATGTTCCATTTTTGAAAACCTAAAATATCATAGGCTACAAGTTTACATAAACAGCCGGAGAGGTCTTCAAGTGCTATGTTCTGATAAGAGGAATGTACCTAGTGTTAAACTCCGAATGAAAAGATAGCAGACTATTTCATAACATTTTTTTAAGTTTCACAACTATTCTTAGAAAAGCTATTAATGTTTAAGATGTTTCGTTTCTGACACTATCTGTACCAACTCCCAGATGTTCTTGCTATTTCGATTACTTTGTAGACGATCTGAGAGCCGCATGGAAGTAATGGAACCGAATGTCAATGATTTAGAACTAGAACTATAATTATTGATGCGCTACAGTTTTGCAAATACATCTATGGACATTATTTCAAGTTACAGTTTTTAAACGCTTTGAATAACGAAAATTGTTTCACAGCTCTTAATATGCTTGTTTCGCCTCCGAAAAATTAAATAAAATTGCTACTTAAAAGTTCTACACTATCTTGATACATGGTTGTTTGCATTCAGCTTTATTAATACTTTGCATTCTTTAGCTAAAGGTGTTTTTACTGAGTGTAAAAAGTAGTTAATAAAGAAACACAAAAATTGTGTTATGTGTAAAAAATATATAGAACAAAGTAAGTGGCAATTTTTGTTAGTTTTTGACATAGCAATTAGCATCTTCAATTGGAAGGTAAATTTTAGGATAAGGGTTTTTATATTTTATTAAATAGTGCAGTTTCTTCTTTCACACGAACACAAAAACCTTAGCCTCTGCAAATATATTTCGTAAAAGGTATCTAAATAAATATTACATTATTAATTTTAGTATTATTTGAATTTTTAATGGTAGCTATAAAATCTTGCCGTATTTTAAATGTGGAAAATATGGAATTTTAAAAACAAAATAATTTAAGAGAATTGTAGCTTTCTGAGACACTGCAAATAGAAAAAATTGCTGGCAGACGTTAATTAACAATAATTTGCTATATTTTACTTGGTAGACTTTAAGGAATACAGGTTATAAACGAAGTAGAATTCTGTATATTTATGGTAATATACTGGACGAATCGAAAGGGATTGTTTTGCTGTATGTACAAAACGTTACACAGAGTTTACTTCAGATTAATATTAAACCATACACATTTCGTAGTATAATTTTGGATATCGTTGACACTACGCGCTTTTCGGGTTAAATACTACTCATATACGATGCTCATTTCACCACTGTTTAAAACAGAAGAATATCGATGAAATACACACGAACTACTACTACACTACTTAACTCACACGTTGAATCACTAGTCATGAAACAGTGTCACTTATAAAAAGGTTAATCTCATATATTTTTGTTTATATCCTTTGTAGATCTGGAAAAAAAGCAGGCACAATTTATTTCAAGTTATTTTTGACATGATTTGAAGGAATTGTATCATTAAATATTATCAACTTCATGTTGCAATCAGTCCATACAGTGTTATTGTTTAAAACACAGTTTAAGCATGTTCTCGATTAAAATGAAAAAAAAAGCTTTTAATATTAGAAATAGCAATGGTATTTTAGTTAAACTGAAAAGAAAGTTCATTAGTCCCTGTACTTTCTTCTTTGCGGCGCTGCAAAAAAGCACAAAACGATGAACAAGGAAATTAGAAAAACGCAAGCACAACAAGAGCCAGGATAGACGAGTGAGTAGGTAAAGTTTTAAATGTACTGTAAATATTTTAGAACGTTTTTAATGTGCAAGGTTATGAACACCATCTGTCTATCCTGGCGGAACGCTGCCCAAGAAATGTACTCACCTTTCTCGCTGTCGTGTTCCTCGCAGCTGGTGCACTCCGGAGTAGACCGGAGCTCGTCATCCGAGCTGGAGAAGGATTGCTGGTGATGGTGGTGGTGCCGCAGCTGTTGGCCGCCCTGCTGTTGCGTGGAGGAAGACGTGGAATGGTGCGGCACATGCGCCTTCTTACCCGACCCGCTTCGCTTATGTTTTTTACTGTTGCCCGTCGTCGCGACGGTTACCACCGGCGGCGCGCTTCCTCGGATCGTCGCGGGATAAGTCATGTCCATACCGTGGCCGGTCCGATCGGAATCGTTCCCGTACCCGCCCACAACGACGTCCATGGGCTTCCCGTACCCGTGATGATATTGCTGAGAGCGCATGAGGCCCTCCAATTCACTCTGATAGTATCGCGGGTCGTCTTCCGGGTAGGGCGGCTGATATCTGTCCAGGGAGGCATCGCGGGGACCCCGCGGACCGCCGCGCTGCTGCTGTTGCGACGGAGAGATGACGTCCACCCCACTGTCGCTGGCCGACATTCGCCGGCTACTCATGCCCGGCATGGCGGTCATCTGGGCCTGTTCCTGCTGCGAGTATTGGCGCCGCAGGACGCTGCCCGAGCGTGTCAGCGGCACGTTCTCTTTCTCGCTGGCACTATGTGCCCGCTCCAGCTTGGGTCTCTTGTCGATCGGAGTTGCCAGCGTCGGCGTCAGATCTTCGGGCTGTTGGTGCAGGTCTGCCTCTATGCGCCGCATGATGGCGTCGCCGGCCGCCATGCCCTTGTTGATCCACTGGCCGGTCTTGCTCAGCAGCTCCTGCTTCTTCCGGCACAGGATGCACACCCAGATCACCTGCAACCAGAACCCAACTCAAAACCGTTTCCTTACAGAGAAGCGCAGTTTTATTCGTCATAAGTTGTAGCCATATTTCCAACGTTCATCTACCTAATACTTATAACTGCTAAATTATAAATGAAATCTAGAAAAATTTTCGTCTTGCTTGGGTAAAAATTTAATTTTAGTGCTTTTATAACAATGCCGTTAATTTCTTTGCTCTACTGAGTGAAAGAAACCTTTTTTCCGTCCTCAGTTACCCGTCACGGCTGCTACTCTTTTGTTCTGTTCCTCCTAACGATACTTTACGTCATTCGTCATTTGACAGATTTAGCCTTGTTTTAGATTTGAAGTTTGGGGGTGAGAATATAAAAAGTTTATTATCATAATCATCTTGAAACCTTAGATGAAAGAAGATGGGAAAACTATAAAATCCCGTCAAGTAGGAACTGCGTAAACTAAGCGAATTCCTCACCAAGTTGAATAACTCTAACATATAAAATCCAAATTTGGCCTTATTAATAAAGAAATGAAGTCATTTATGGCATTACTGTGTGGTATTAGGGGAACAAAATTAGAATTCTTGCAATCAATAAGTATTAAAAAAGAGAAACCAAATGTTTAGAATTATTATTATTGAACAAAAATTATATTTTATTATTATTAATATTATTATTAAACAAAAATTAATGGTATAATATTAATTAAATGAAATATATGACCACTGATAGACAAAGTTATATTGTGTGAGTATTTTTAATTTTTTTTTAAATGTAACCATGTTTATGAATCCTTGGTATTATCATTATATTCACTAAAATAGAGAAGTAACAAAAAGTTTCAAGTTACATTGCTTATTTAAGAAGATGATGTTCATACGTTTCAATAAAACAAAAACATGTTACTACTCATAAACAATTACAATGTAAAAAGCAAATAAAAACAACCAGTTACTTCGATTTTCAATGACTTTGAAATTTAATTTAACTGTTATTGTAGTAAAAATATATAACGAAAATGTTTTCTGAAGGTTATTACAAGACATGTACTGACCAGTGAAAATTATTAGCAGTTTTACTTTTTAAGCTAAAATGCAAATTTGGCAGTTTTAAAACCTTATCATTGTTTTAAGTTCATATTTCGAATGTTCATCTACCTAATGCATATAATATATCTCAAATTAATATTAGATTAATATTTCATATTCGCTGTATTCACGACGATGCTTTTGTTAAATATAAAACGTATACATTGTTATAAATATACTTTATAAACTGAACTAGTTTGCCCTTTAATTTTAAAACAATAGAGAGAAAATAAATGCAACGCTTTTTAATTTTTGGTTTTCAAGCATACCTTTACTCCTAAGGCTCGATTTTCGCAATTTTCAGAAACGATTTAAATTAATTTATTTAAATGGTGTATACAGAATTTTGTTGCGAAGAAACATATATTTATGCCGCTAGAGCGATTTTTAAATTTTGGGATTCAGATAAACCTCAAAACTTTTAATGGCACAATTTCCATGAATTTTGGGAACTATTTTTCATATTTCATTTAAATGGCATATATAGAATTTTGTTGCGAAAAAACAAATATTGGTGTCGGTAGAGTAATTTTAAATTGGGTTTCAGGTAAACCTCCACTCTTATTAATTTTGACTATTATTCCTGTTTTATTTCAATAGCCTGTAGCGAGTTTCGTTATAAAAAGTCGGCCTCTAAGAGAGAATTTTAAACTTCGCTTTAATTCCCATTCGGATTTCAGGTATACCCCAATCCTAGTGGCCTGATTGCCCTGATATACAGAAAATATTTATTAATTTATTTAAACGAAATATGCGAAGTTTCGTTTAGAAAAAAAACAACAACAATTGCGGGCACTACAGCAATTTTTAAATTAAAAAAAATCTCTTCAATGTTCTAATTTTGCTGGATAACGAACTCGACGAATCGTTTGTTAATTGATGTTCATATGCTGGGTTTTTCGTTGAGAACAAAAATTGCGATCGTTAGAGATTTAACAGTCACACGTGTATGTATATTTCATTGTTATTTTCGGTGCCTAGTAGACAGGATCGATGGATATTTGAAGAAAATTTGCAAAAATAGTTTCACAAGTACAACCGCAAAAGACCACACCTCATAAAAGAGCTCAGGTTAATGTTTTATTAAATATTACAGATAAAACCAAGGCAGAAATAAGCAGAATAGTAAGTGTATGTACAAGTTACGTGACGTCACTGAAGCTATGTGTAACAAATCAACTATGCTGCAAATAGTGGGAAAATGTAGTAATTCCAAGTGTTAAGATGTATATTGTTCAGAGAAAAGCCGAATAAACGTAGCAGAACATCTTAGCTTCGCATTGTTGCTCTAGAACATGGTTGCAATGTTATCACCAAGTACGACACGTAGAACAGTTTTTGAAGGGAGGCTGAAAGCAAGAAGCCCTCGCAAGAACTGATATTAACGCCCCCATTATAAAAATAGTCTTACTTGGGAAAAATCAATAAAATATTGGAGGTTTGAAGATTGGCAGATACTTCAAACTTTGGTAATACTAATAAAATAACGCCAGTAATAATACTTTTAAATTTCGCTTTATCTCTGATATGTAATTAAATTAAATGTAATTAGGTATTATTATATTTAAGAATTAAATAAAGAGAAACGATAAATAATATTATTGCATGTTTACACACAAGCTTGGAACACATTTCTTAATCTTGCCATCACTTTATTTATGGTACTGATTGATCTTTCTACACCGACGGTGGAAACGGGGATGCACAGTACACATTCAGGGAGTGTTCTTAGAACTTCGTAACCGATATTGACCCTTAAGGTAAAAGAAGCAACATCAGAACACAAATCTTCTGATTTATTACGAGCAACGAACTTAAAAGAACGCAAGTCTACAATAATAGCCTCAAAATTTTAAGTCCTAACATCAAGCACAGATCTTTATAATCCTTTTCATCAAACACTTTCAAAATATGCACTTAGTTCTATCGCTTTCACATCCTTATCATTGAACCTCTGCTCCATTTCATTTTTCATACTTTCCACAACTTTCTTCACAGTACTCATAGTTAATTTTTTTTTTCTTTCGTGGAGTGCATATTTTTAACTTATGCTGCGTCCATTTCTGGTTTGTCACTTTTATTAGTGTTTATTTTCCGTACTACTTTCATAGCAAAGACAGTTGATGTTTCTTAAATGTTCCAGTTGATTTTTGTTGTTGATTTGGTTTATTAACGGACGCTCTTTAACATCGCAGGTCTCATTCTATTCAGGGCGTGAAACGACTGACAAATTTTGCTCAGAGGCCTCTTCTTTCAGGCTTGAGGTTCTCTATCGTGCCGCAAATGTACGACACGGGACCCACGGCTTTACTTTCCTTCCGAAGGAAGCCATACTTAAGATTTTTACTCCTGAAAAAAATTCATCGATCCTGGTCGGGTTTGAACCCGCGATCTTGGGTTTAGAAGGCAAGTATGGTTACCACTACGCCACCAGGACCGATCCTTAAAGTTCCAGAGTTGCAGAAAAAAGTAGCCGTGAGTAGTGAAAATTTGGGGTAATGTTTTTGCGGTAGTTTACGACGGCATTTAACGTTTCATCTAAATCCACTAAACCTAAAATTAAATTGTAATGCATCATTTCTAACAAAATTCCCCCTGCCAAACTTTCTAAACCCGGACCGTCATTGAGAGAATGTTCACACGTCATCATAATGGACTTGTAGCACAGGAATATACCATGAGCTGTGCGATAGGTACTCAACCAGTGGATGTCAACAGCTTCGGGTATTTTTGAAACAGTATGCTTTAAATTTCATGCAATATATTTTCTCATTTAGCAGAAACATGAAAACGTTTATAAATGTCCTTAAAAATGTTATGTAAGTTTTATTGTAGGATGTTTATTCATATAACTGGTGACAGCAATCGGCAAAACATGTGCTATGCAGTGAATGTATGACAACTCGTGCCCTTTTATATAATAAACGAGCACGGACCCCCGCGACAAAATCGCTAAAATTAACAGCACCATTGAAAGAGCATGTAGTTAATTTGTCGTAAGAAAGTTCTCGTTTACTTAGCCCACTATCAATTGCTGTGAATATATATTCAACTATAGTAGTCTTCAATTCAATCAGACACAAGAACCTTTCCTTCATTTCAAAAAACGATGATGGCGCAACATAACGAAGTAGCAAAGAACAGTTCACTTTGGTTACAAACTTTTGTGGACTCGTCTGCCATTAAGGAAAATTATTTATCATGGAGACTCGTTTCATTTTGATTGTCTAGTCCTAGAACCTCAACAATTCAATTTAACACTTCTGAATAATTTTAATAATTTATAAATTTGCTAACATATGTTTACCTTGAGCAAAAATTAACCCACTTTTCAAGGTAAGGTTCTTTTTATTACTATCATACGAATTCATTTATTTATTTATTTGTTTTATTTACGGACGCTCTTTAACATCTCAGGTCATCAGCGTCCCATTCTGTTCAGGACGTGAAACGGCCGACAAATTTTGCTCAGAGGCCTCTCTTTCTTTATCGTGCCGTAAATGTACGACACGGGACCCACGGCTTTACTTCCCTTCCGAAGGAAACCATACTTAGGATTTTTACGCCCGAAAAAATCCATCGGTCCTGGTTGGGATCGAACCCGCGACCTTAGGTTTAGGAGGTAAGTATGGTAACCACTACACCACCATACGAATGTTCACATTGTAAGTGGGGGGACCTCCTCCTTACTAAGGAAATACATACATCGAGTTAACGAAAACATAGTTTGCCAATTAAACTCTTTTTCAATTTCATTTTGTTGAATTATCTGCGCATAAACTGGAGCGTTTAATACCTGCAATCTACAAATTTCAATTGCAAAGGCCTTTGCATGTTTTTCTCACTTGCAGTGCTTCCGGTACTTTTCTAAATTTAAAGATACACTCTGCCTGTTTTATTTTGCAGAGCTTCAATATCATATTTAAAAGTATTTCATTTAATTTGCGGTCAAAGTAACTTGGTTACACTCTCACTTTTCTGTTACTTGATCTCGCACTCACTTTGTTCGGGATGACGACTTAAGGATGAGTCAGAAATCGCACTTTTCGTTAGGAGACCGAAGAATCACTAAGCACTTCCCCGTAACTAGCATTTCTTCAATAGACGAGTCTTCTGCAATGCTGTATTTTATTAAAAAAGAAATATAACATTTGTTGTTTAGACATTGTATTTAGGTAACACATTTCAATTAAGACCGCACAAGCACACCAGCCTTTCACAGTAAAGTGCTGGTTCACTAACCGTTAAAATAGCTGCAACTACAAGAAGTTGAAATTCATTATAACAATGGAAGCTTATTACATTACACCAGCCTGCCACTCTATACGTGTCCATTGTTGAGTTTCAAATAGAATTTTATTATACATTACAAGTTAACAGCTATCAATAAGGACGATAATTTATATTAATTCATTATTTTAGTTTTAATTATACCTATATACATTTACAAATAGATTTTACATTTTTGGGGGAGGGGCTTCAGATTTCCTGGGAGGATTTTTTCCACGAGCTACTCCCTGAATTCATCACAGATCGGCAGGCAGACCACTGACAATTAAATACGAACGCAGTCATGTACATTATTTGCAGTACTACTGCGACTGCATACAGAGTGGATTTGAAAATATAGTACATAGGTAAGAAATCTATGCATAAAATTCTGAAACTATTGGTCTTGTCTTCGAAATTAACAAACCTTGTAAAACAAAAGATTATACACTTATTATTCTCAACTGAACAGCTTGACTTTATTTTTGGTTTGCTTTTTATAATATTAACAATTAAATTAAACTAAACACCAAATAGAAATCAACTCAACAGTTATTAAATTATTGTAGTATTCTGTTTTATAAGGTCTACTAATTTAAAAGACAAAACCAGCAGGTTTCAACTTTTTTGCGTAGATTTCTTATGGAAATATTAAATCTTTGTGTACTATATTTTCAAATCCGTATATGTTTAAACATACCTCGAAAAATTCAATTTGGATAGTTTGGAAAAAAGTTGAAAACATTTTGCAAAATTCGATCCCCAAAATTAATGCAAAATTACAACAATAATAATTACTATATTAATTATTACTATTATTAGTTACACACATATATAAATCAGGTAATACATTATGTTTTAGCTTTAAAATAAAGGTAGCCCCTTATATAAATGCATTAATCACTATTTGAGTTCAGTGTTCGGTCACTGAGAAACTGGTCGATCCTGGTGGTGTAGTGGTAACCATATCTGCCTCCTAAACTAAAGGTAGCGGGTTCAATCCCAGTCAGGTGTGTAAAAATCCGAAGTACCATCTAAGGCCGTGGGTCCCGAGTCGTACATTTACGGCACGTAAAAGAACCTCAAGCCTGAAAGAAGAGGCCTTTGAGCAAAATTAATTCGTCTTTTCAGGTCCTGAATTGAATGGGACGCTGATGACCCGAGATGTTACAGAGTATCCATAAATAAAGCAAATCAACCGAGAAACTGTAACTAAGCCGCAAATGAGTGCAGCTCATTGGGATCTTAAGTTACAGAATTAGCGTAATCAACTGATGTTATGAAGCTGCTAATAGTGGCATAGTTGAGCTTTCGGAGCCGGTCAATTTAACTACTTGGTTCAGAGTCTAGTTTAAATTACTATAGAAAATTTAAATTTGTTCCCACTATATAAACTATTTTCACCCCATTTTTTCCTCAGAGGAGGAGAAATATTTTGGTTTGAAATATTTAAAATCTCTATTATTTACTATAACGGATTTTAGTACATTTGCTAGACAATTTATTGAATTCCTTATCATGTATATTACATTTTAGATGAAAATAGTTTTCATTTGTATTTGAATATTGTAATTTGTCTATTTATGATATTATAATATTTAATCCATATATGTTGTCTAAAATATATAAATAAGCGTTACATAAATAAATGCTTAAACTTAATGTTTTGCATAAGAGTTCACTTTATGTTGTTCATTGTTTGTATCCAAGCAATAGCACCTTTGTCGGTCCTGGTGGTGTAGTGGTAACCATAACCATACTACCATAAACCAAAGATCGCGGATTTGATTCCGGCCAGGACCTATGAATTTTATTCGGGCTTAAAAATCCTAAGTATGGCTTCCTTCGGAATGAAAGTAAAGCCGTGGGTCCCGTGTCGTACATTTACGGCACGATAAAGAATCTCAAGCCTGAAAAAAAGAGGCCTCTGAGCAAAATTTATCGGCCGTTTCATGCCCTAAATCGAATGGGATACTGATGATCTGAGAGGTTAAAGAGCGTCCGTAAATAAACCAAATCAAAACAAAACCTCCCCCAAAAAAGCACCTTTATTTGTTTGGATTCGCCATGCATCTCTCACCAAACAAAGAGGATATGATCAATATCCATTAAACGTTTGTTCAATGTTGATGACGCTTTACTATATCAATAATATAAATTATTAAAATTATTGTTATTATTACTGTTGTAATTTTCTACTAATTTTGTATTCAGAAATTTACATAATGTTTTCTAGCTGTTTCTCAACAATCACAAATTAAATATTTTGAGATACGTTTAAACATATAAGATTTGGAAACATAGTAAATAAGGATTTAACAATACGGAAAGAAAATGTTTAAATAAGGCTGGTCTTCGATTTTAGTGGGCTTTATAAAAGAGAAGGCTGCAATAATTTAATACTGTTGAGTTAATTTCTCTTTATGAGTAGTAATTAATTTATATTTCATTCTATACATTTATGGGATGTATAAAATGTAATTTTTACAGAATTTGCTATTTAATGGATAATTAAAACGTCAACATGACGAATAAATTGAAAACTATGGAAAAGAAGTATGGGAAATGAAACCGTACTGGAGGGGAATTTAAAGGGTAATGGAGGATATTCGCTATAGAAATACACTTTGCCCTATTGTTTTTTAGCTTTGATAGTCATTAAAAATTTATGAATATACAGAGTGTTCCAAAATGTTTTATATGGCAAGAATATGTTAACAGTATATAGTATAAGACATTTTTAATGGGAGCTGATGCTCCATTGCGACTGGCATCACTAAATTTCCTTGAAACTGTTCGACTGCAATACAAGATAACAATCTATGAAGCTTTTAGTTGATGTAAATACGTTATAATTGCTATTAAATTATCTATACACAATATATTTCATATATATGTCTATTAAAACTACTTTAGATAATTTAAGAGAAAGTTCATCGTATCCATAGCGACTAAAAAGAGCTACCCTAATTGTTTCATATATTTTATGATAAGAGACAAACTTCAAAGGCTTATTGTCCTGAATGCTCTCAATGCTAGCCTAAAAGATGCATCGAACATCTCGGAACATAAGTGATAGAATAAAAAGTGATAGACTATGGAACTTTGTGCACAATTTATCCATTATCCTTGACTGGAGAAATAGCGCTAACTTAAAGGCGCTTAGAAATGAACAAAGGATTATTCAATGAGACAATTTAAAATTTTTATTTATTTGTTAATATCTTACATATTCAAGGTCATCGGCTGGTTTAACTACTGTGAAAGACGACCATTATTTGGGCTACGGTCTTAAGACCAACGCTGTTTGAAATCTATAAGCGTACTCTCCTTAGCAGCAGACACGTAAATAGGCAGTATATTTTACTAGGGTTACCTTTACAGTTTATAACAACGACCAATGCTATTGAGATATCATTACTATTTTCCCAACAAATGACATTTGTTACTGTGAAAACAGTTGCAGCTTAGAAATTGACCGAGTAATTTGTTTACAGCGAGAGTTTAAACAAACCAATTTTGCGAAAAAAATGGAACTTTTATGTGAAGGTTTTCGTTGGATGATTTTTTTTAAGATTTTAGTAAAGGCCTAACTCAACGGCAATGCATAGAATCGCTTTATTCAACTTTTGGTAATAAAGCATCATCAGAAAATACTGTTTACAAATGATTTTGAGAATTCCGTCGTAGCCGTGCGTTCGTCAGTGATGAATTTCGAGAACGTGGACCAAAATCGGTTATCATTCCAAAAACATCGATGTTGTGCGCAACATGATTGGAGAAGATCGGCATGCGACTTACAGCGAGATAGAGGTATCCTTAAGCATATCGAAGATTGCAGTTTATTCGAACATTTAGCTATGAAAAAGATCTATTCCCTTCCGCATAATTTGACCTAAGCTCAAAACAAAAAAAAACAAAAAACAAAAAACAAAAAAAAAAAACGCTTGTGTTAATTAATGTAATGAAATGATAAAAAATTCCACCGAGGAACTGCAAAATCCGCATACAAAATTGTAAAAGGTGACAAAACTTTGATGTATTAGTTTGAACAGGGAACTAAGCAACAATCCACTGTTTGGGTGTTCCAGGATGAACAGAATCACACAAATGTAGCTTGTTCACGAAGCATTTCCAAGAAAATGATCGTTTGTTTCTTCGGTTGTATTGGACATGTCGCAACCATTTCTTTAGAGGATCAAAGAGCAGTTAATGCTGAATCATATACAACATTTTGTTTGCTAGAAGTCATTGACGAAATCAAGAAAAACAACCGAAAACGTCGCATCATTCTTCATCTTGACAATGCCAGCTCTCACACAGCACGTCAAACACGATTATTTGAGGGAGAAAAACACCGAATTAATATTCCATTGTACGTATTCACCTGATTTATCGCCTAACGACTTCTTTTTGTTCCCGAATGTCATACAAAAACGCGTGGACAGCGATCTTCATCATCTCAAGAATCTGTTGAAGCCTTTAAAACCATGTTTTTGAGATGCCAACTTAAGAGTGGAAATTATGTTTTAAGAGTTGCTTTGAGTGAATACAAAAGTGTACAGATCTTAAACGCGATTATTTTGCAAATAAATAAACAGTTTTTTACAAAAATTAATTTTTTCTTTCCTAGTTTTTGTAAAAACTTAAAGGTAACCCTCGTATATAAATGGCAATCTAATTTTGAAAACTATAGCATTTATAGATTTCTAATTTTAACGATTAAATTTGAGAATACTTTTAATTTTACTCTGGCCATGTCCGTTCTGATCATGGACACTGACATTCGCCCATGGAAACGAGGGGAAAAGGAGAATTAAAAACGTTGAGTAACTTAAGCTATATGTACAAAAAGATGCCTTCCGTATACGTAACTGGTTACCTAATCAACTGTATCGCAGAGGTGGTGTGATGAGACGCTGTTACAGTTAGTAAGAAAAGTTTAGGTTTAGAGTATCAGCAAAAAAGACAGGATAATTATGAAATTTCTTATTTTAAAGAAACGAAGAAAAAATCAAAATATGTATTGTTACGTAAGTAGTTAATTGTTACACTAAAAGAACGGAAACAGGAAAAACAATATATGGGAAAGTTCAAGAGCATAGTTATTTAAAAATATGAAGAACGTACCTCAGGATAAAGGAAGAAATTATAATATGCAAAACACTGTGATCTGCTGAGAGAGAAATGTTGGTATAATACAAAGGAAATATTATATTCGTAAAACATGCATTAAGTTCGATGTTATTTTAATAAATTAAAAATTATGAATATATATAAGTAAAAAAGCAGAAATAAAAACAATCTAAAATAACTTGAGATAGGAAAAGAACTTTTAATATGTAGTTATTGAAACAAACATTTTGACATTAAGAGAAGGGCAAAAGCATAGAGGAGTGTAAATAACAAACATATGAATATTTTCTCTAGTAGGCAAAAAATTAATGCTAATTATCCATTTCACTGCAATTATTCATTCTTGTATATGAAGAGAAACCGCTGAGAGAACGAGCCTCCAACAAACAAACGCTGCACACGTCACTCGTCCTATGTGGAAATAAACTACACTTGCCTTCTGCGTATTCCTTCACATTCGCGTCGTTGTTTGGACTCTGCGCACTTATTTGAAGATATTTTGGCACAACACTGCACATTTGAAACGATTTTTACGGCTCCTTGTTTACCTGGGGCAACCGCCGACTTCATGCAATGCACAGCACAGCACAGCAAAATCTCGAGTGCCTTGTGACGGGACGGTGTGTCGACGGTGAGGTATATTCGATCGAACTGTCTCTCGCCAGTCACTCCTTTCCTTTTAATTCGGTCAAGGAGTGTTGGAGAAGAAGCCACAAAATTGACAGCGAAGGAAGCGACGCTGTATGTGAGGCTATGAAATCTGCCCCCAAGGCATGCAGTCTCGAAGCTAGCAAATGTAAGCACACCATTAAAATTCAGGCACGTTCTTCCATGTTGTTGCCAATATTTTTGGACATCAGTTTCATATTCAGTGGATTTCCTCATGCTGAGAATGGCGTGTTCGATTCTGGAAGAAGTCAATAGTTTTTTCTGGATAGTAAATATAAATAAAGCAACATCTATGTTTTATTTTTCATTTGAGCCTATATTCTTCAAAGAGAATACAGTCACAATAGTCTAACATTGCAGAAAGAAAAACGAATGTTTATTCAGTCATGGCAAACTTGAGATTATTTTAGGCTTGCGATTTATCATCATTATCAACAATGATTCTCAAAGCTTGCAACAGTAAAACAGTAAATTGTTAATTATTGAAGTGAAACATCAAAAAATATTTATATACGATAGATGTTAAATGTTTTAACAATGTTATTTATTCTGCAATAAAATAAATAAATTTCATGTATTCAAATTGAAATTGTTAAATTTGGGTAAATCAGTGCAATATTTTTAATATTTAAAAGAAAAATATGACGATGTTTACTGTTAATATTGTTTAGTGATGGGTCGGAATTCATCCTTAACTCGCAATGTTGTATAGTAGTAAATGTCTGTTTATACAACCTGGCTTGCAAAATAATTGTAGTGGTATAGACAGATTCTCCTTGCGCATAAAACTATTTTTCTCTCAAATTAAATTTAAGTATATGCCAAATCTTCTGACTATTTTAAGGGATTTCCAATCCAATTTTATTCGTTAGCGCTGAGTAAAGATAATTAAAGCGCACTGCTAAAGTTACTTCAAACTATGAAGTGTTATAAATAGATAGGAAAAAATTAATATTTGGTTTTTACAAAATATTCAGAATATGCCCGCCGGTTTTATGTTCAAAATACGACGTTCTTTTTGCTCTGCTTTGCACAACAGTTTGAAAACAATGTCTTGGAATATTCAACATTTCTTAAGAGATAGCAACTTTTGTGTTCCTGGGAGGTTGTTGGGTGTCTTAGGAATACTTGTTCCTTAAGGTATTTCAAAACCAAAAATTGGCCCGATGGAAAGGCTTTTTGATGACATGATCCCCTTTTGTGTTACAGAAATGTAGATATGGGACGGTGCCCCATATTGCATGCAGATTATATTCTACAGAGCTCCTTTTCCACCAAAGTATGGTCCAATATATTACAAGAGTATCAATACAAATTCTTGTAAAGTATGGGTTAGTAACTTTCTATTCCACGAAAGAATGTACATCATCAAAGTATTACTGAAAAGTTACAAGTGGCGTCATATAAGAGCACGGTGGAGGAACAGCTGTTTGCCATACGTCGTCAAACCTTCAATTAGGTTATGTTCACTAGGCAATAACTTCGCATTTTTAATGTACAGAGCGGTTTATTGTCATTCCTGCTAAATAGGTCTTTTATTTTTCTCAGATATAATGATAATTTAAAACTTTAATATACGTTTGTAAATATTCAAGTAATAATCCACTTTGAGATGACAGCAGTGGTTCAATCCCGCCAGGGTCGATGAACTTTTTTTGAGTATAAAGATCGAACATATAGCTTCCTTAGGAAGGGAAGTAAAGCCGTGGATCCCGTGCGGTACATTTACGGCACGTAAAAGATTCTCAAGCCTGAAAGAAGAGGCCTGTGAGAAAAATCGATTTGCGGTTTCACTCCCTGAATTGAATAGGACGCTGATGACCTGAGGTGTTAAAACAGCACCCGTAAATAAAACAACTCGACAGCAGCATTGAGTTCAATCATCGAGACATGGCAGAAGAATTGGGCTTCCCGATGCGTTCGGTCATTTGTGTTATTAGTATTTTTGATAATCTGTTATTATAAATTTGTTTATGTTGTTTGGCAATTATTTTTCATGATAAGAAAAAAATATAGAGGGGAAATGACGTCAAAAGAGGTGATTTTATTGACGTGCAGCAAACACCTTAAAAAAGTACTTCATGCAGGAGCTGCGTAAACTAAGCGAACTACTCACCAAGTTGAATAGCTTTAAAAATGAATATCAAAATCCAAACTATGGTCTTATTAATTAATAAAATGAAATAAGTTATGACATTATTGTGTGGTATTAGGGGAACAAAATTATAGTTCTTGCAATCTATAAATATTCATAAAAGAGAAACCACATTTTTAAAATTATTACTATTATAGAAATTAAAGAACATAAATTAATAATATACTATTGATTAAATGAAATATATGAGCTCTGATAGACAATACTGTGTAGCTATTATAAACATTTTTAAGTGTAACCATGTTTATGAACTGAGTTCTTGATATCATCTTTACATTCACTAAAATAGAGAGAATTAAAAGAAAGTTTCGATTTACATTGTGTAATTAAGAAGATGTTCATATGTTTCAATAAAATTAAAACATGTTACTATTTAAAAAAATATTACAATGTACTAAAATATACACAGTCAACAATATACAATCCATCAACTTTCATTGATTTAGAAATTTAATATAACTTGTAAAACATGTGACGCAAACGTTTTCTGAAGGTTATTACATAGCGCCCTTAAATACAAATATATTAGATAAACATTACCCATTTACTATCTTCACGACGATGCTTTTTCAATTATAAAATATATGCAACGTTATAAATACAGTATATATACTAAATTATTTTGTCCTTTTATTTTAAAACAATAGAGGAAAAATAAAACAAAAGAGCGCTTTTTTAATTTCAGTTTTCAAGGTATACCCCTACCCCCAAAGGTCGAATTTCCTTAATTTTCAGAAAATATTTTCTGATATTCTTATTTAATTTAAATGGCATAATACCGAATTTTGTTGTACAGAAACAAACATTCGTGCCGCTAGAGCGATTTTTATATGC
Organism: Metallyticus violacea; assembly: GCA_030762175.1. Classification (NCBI taxonomy): domain Eukaryota; kingdom Metazoa; phylum Arthropoda; class Insecta; order Mantodea; family Metallyticidae; genus Metallyticus; species Metallyticus violacea. The sequence goes on from CM060845.1 coordinate 66,345,643, forward strand.
TCGGTTTCAGGTGCACCTCCACTCCTAATGGCCCGATTTCCCCGATTTTCAGGAACTATATTTTATTTAAGTCATATATACCGAGTTTTGTTGCGGAAAAATAAATATTGGTCCCACTAGCGTAGTTTTTAAAATTTGGGTTCCAGGTAACCCACCCCCAAATCATAATTTGATTTCACTGACTATCTGACTATTATTGATGTTTTATTTCAATGTTCTACATCGACTTTCGTTGATAAAAAACAAAAATTGCGGTCAATAGATTTTTCGCTTTTAATTCCCACTCTTTAATTTCGGTTTTCAGCTATATCCCCCAATTCTAATGATCCAATTTCCCTAATTTTCAGAAACTATTTTCTTAATTTATTTAAATGGCACATACCGAATTTTGTTATGAAATACAAATATTGGTGCCGCTAGATCGATTTTTAAATTTTGGGTTTCAGGCAACCCCCCCCCCTTCTAATATCCCCATTTCCCTGATTTAAAAAAAAATATTTTTCTTATTTTATTTGAATGGTATATACAGAGTTTCATTGCGTAAAAGCAAATATTGGTGCCGCTAGAGCTATTTATAAACATTGGGTTTCAGTTAAAATACCACACCTAGTTATCTAATTTCACTAATTTTCAGAAACTAATTTTTTATTTTATTTGAATATTTTTTATTTTATTTCAATAACATATACCGAGTTTCCTTTAAAAATTTTAAATTACGGCCTCTAGAGCGAAGGTTTTCAGGTATACCCCATTCCTAAATACCCGACTGCCTGATTTTCAGAAATTATTTTAAAGAAATATATCAAGTTTCATTGAGAGAAAACAAAATTTACGGTCACTAGGGCGATTTTTATTTTTTTTAAAAAAAATCGCTTTTCGTTGAGAAAAAGCAAAAATTGCGACTGCTAGAGCGTTAACATACACAGACAGATATATGCAACAAAATAAATAAATAAATAAATAAATAAATAAAATAAATAGCGTGTGTACATATTTTTTCGGTGCCTAGTAAGTAGGATGGATGGAGATTTAAGGAAATTTTCAAAAACCTTTTCATGGGTACAAACTTCTTTCTAAATTCGCTAAAAATACAAACTAAAATGTTGGACTGAAACATTTGAAAGAGGAAAGGCCAATATCAGTCATAGGGCGTACTTTAATTGCATTTGTTTTCACTCAATCAAATACTGAATTATACTTTCTGTATACACATTTATACTGTAATAATCAACATAACTTTCACCTATACTTCGCATATTTCGGTCAACTGATTCCAAACTTTATTAAAATTATATTAAAACTTGCACTAGTATTTGTAGTTGCCAAATGACTACACCTGTAGAGAAAGCTATACATTTTATAAGTACACGGCTAATATTAATACATTTGAGAAACAAAACAACGAAAATTCACTTTTACAGAATTCTATTAACAACTACAAGCTACAAGCCAATGCACTTATAATTTAGATCATATTTTAATGCAACAGGGTCTAAGTCGTTATTCCTGACTTTGTCCAGGCTGTCATTGCTAATTTGAATCTCTGTTAGCTCAAATAAAGCATAATTAACCATCTTTCCTGCTTGTCACCTACTCTGAATACAAAAGTGGTTTTTGTTTATATGAGTACAGAGCTGCAGATTAAGACGTTTTCTTACAATTCTTGAAATATTAATCACTTAATTTAGAACGGTTTGACACCTGGCTAACATACTAATTCCATAATACAGAGTTTCCCATAAGTCTGGACCCATAGAAGAACACAATGCAATCACAGAATCTGTTCAAAGTGTTCGCCATTGTTGCATATGAAAATGAAAACGCGATTGTTAATGGAACACTCATGCATGGATCCAGTCTTTTGAAATGTTGATAGCAAGATATGCAAAATGAGTAACCCTATGGGTCCAGTCTTATGGGACAATCTGTAGTACGATACATTATGATATTAGTTAATATGTTGTAGGTATTATCTGAGGAATTTTTACCAATAGCATTATAAATGAGCCTCACACGCCATATTTATTTTATATTTCAGAAATGCAAAAGAATATCAATATAATTAAATTAAAATTAGCGTCAATTTTCTAATGAATATCTCTGAAGTCAATGCCTTTCTTTATCATACTTATGACGTCATTGTATGTATGGAGATTATATAGCTCGTGTGTCTAGTGTTATCATTGTTAGCCAAGATAGATTTACCTCAAGAAATTTTAACTCAATCTGAAAAGACTGAGAAAATTTCATGATAAATGTCAGAAGGAATAAGACAGATTAATTTTTTTTATTTGTTTTATTTACGTATTAACATCTCAGGTATCAGCGTCCCATTCTATTCAGGGTGTGAAACGGCCGACTAATTTTTGCTCGCAGGCCTCTTCTTTCAGGCTTGAGGTTCTTAATCGTGACGTAAATGTACGACACGGGACCCACGGCTTTACTTCCCTTCCGAAGGAAGCCATACTTAGGATTTTTACGCCCGAAAAAATCCATCGATCCTGGCCGGGATTGAACCCGCGGTCTTGGGTTTAGGAAGTAAGTATGCATACCACTACACCACCAGGACCGACAATATATTAATTGATGAACAGAAAAAATATATTAAGAATATTTCACAAATTGTAATGTTGGCGTATATTTCAAAACAAGTTAGTATTATAAAACTTTATTAATTCATTTGGTAGCTAATTTGAACTTAATACTATTCATATAAATAGTTCTTTCACACTAGGGGTTTTTAAGGCATTAGCTTGAAAGAAAGAATCACACTTGAAAAATGCGGGTCAGCGCGGGAATTCGAACCACGGATCATCAGCCTTCCGTGCCGATAATTTGACCAACTGAGCTACTGTCCTCCAAGCTCGGAACCATGAACCTCCCCTCATCTGATTCAATATACCCTGGAGGCTTCCCTAAGATTTCGTTTGGACGGCTTAACGAGAATTTGCTTGGCATCAGGAAGCAAGTTGTTTGCTGGCGCAGTCGGATATTTATAACCCCTTAAATTCACTCGCATAGATTTCTGTAAGCATTCACAACATTCCAAACATCACTTTTTTAGCCATACAATAGCTTTTCGTATACAAGTTCGGTTTTTTCTGCACGTCAGTATCTATTGTTTTGTGTCGCTACATGGCCATGTAAACAAAACCATGCTTTGTCCGAAAAAAAAAAAGAATAATAAACGTGGGTTAATAGAGCGAACATTAACATTATCCAACACAATTGCAGAAATTAACTCTACTCACATTATCGCATGGTAGCATTTCCTGAACTACAATTATCTTTCAAGGTTTTAATTAATTTTAAAAGTTCAGCAGCTTTCCAAGTCGAGGTTTGCGAAATTCCTGATTCCTGGGCAAGCTTTCTCAGAGATTTCTTTGATTTCATTCTAACTTTCCTTAGATGTCATCGAGATTTTCCTCTGTATGAGCACTGCGTTTTACTTTCAGTTTCTTATCAAGAATAAATCCCGTTTCCCTAAATTTATTCACAAGATTACTAACCGTTTCTCTGCAAGGGGCACGAATATAGGGGCATCTGTCTATAAATCGCTTTTCACTTCTCTACAACAGTTTGTTGTCACACCGGAATCATATATGAAGATTCTGTGTGCTAAAATATAAGTCTATTTGGCATTATAACAGCACTAACACACTATAGCAACGAAATACATGGTCTCAAAAGGTTCAACTTCTGTACAGCACAAAGACTTCGTGTCAACTGATTAGACGGCACACGGAGAGGCGGTAAAGTAGAGGGGGAACAGAACCGGTAAGAATCAGGGCATGCAAATGCCCGTTAATTCGGCTACTTGTCCGAGTGAAGGCTCTGTATAAAAATCGAGGGTGGACAAAATCGCAGACGATGAAACCCTCAAACTATATAGTATTAAATGAGGTTGCGATGGCAGGGCTGTTGCATAAAAATGAATCTGAAGAACATGTTAAAATGAAATTGATAATATGGAAGATCATATTTATAAATTAAAGTCAACTGTTTTGACAATTGTGTGAAAAAATATAAAATTGACGTTATATTTATTTTGACTATGATATACGGTAAAATGTGCAATTTAATTGCAAGCATTCCCTTTTGTTTTTGCGGTGTTCTTCCAAAAATGGATAAATGTGGTACATCAGGCAGCATTTTTATATGGATTGTACATTTCAGTTCACCATCACTATTATCAGAAATTACCGGTATAAGCGAAGAACTAAATAGAATATTTGCAGTCATTCTTCAAGTTAGGGCCAGTGATTTTTCAATAAGCTTCAATCTTTTGATGAATATGCAACATAAACTGCTAACTTATTTTTGAGACACTTCATGCCTCCATTTGTCCACAAAGCTTTTTTCATGGTGCCAAAATAATTGAAGAGTCAATATTTCCCTTTGGCCAGCTTTCGGAGGAGGCCCAAGAAGCGAAAAATAAACTGTGGCCAATTCCGAAAACACTATACTGCAAATCATCCCACCAGAATGCCATGGAAGATTGATTTAATATATTATTAGCGACAAGACCATTGACAAGAGCAACCTAATGCATTAGCAAACAAAATCTCAGCCGATGTTCAAACATTTGTAGAAGTAATCAGTTTGTGGAAACCCAGAAACACGTGACAAATCGAATGATAGAAGTGAAGAAAGTGACGATTCCAGCATTTATTGAGACTTGGGGAAGAAGTAAAACTTTTTATTTAAATTATAATAGTATTATACATATTGTGTTTCATATTTAATTCTTATCAATGCTTCATATATAGCATAGATAACAAAAGCGTTGCTTAATTAATGATTAATAATGTATATTACATTAGTAAGAATCTTTGGAATAACTATGTAGTTAGACCAAAAATGTAGCGTTAGATTTGCATTTTCATCGCAGAAGACATAGACACATACAATGAAGATTAATGATGCAATGGAAGGAGAATTCATAGAGAGAAATGCTAACCTGGCTCTTCCTTAAATTGGAGCGAGGAAAACTACGAAAAGCTTCTGTCAGGTAAGTCGATAGTAGAATTTGAATCCAGGACCTCCCGAAATCGAATCTCAAGTGTTACCGATTGAGCAAACAGAAGTAATCCCAGCTCTTCTGCCAGTTTTCAAAGATGTGCTGAAAACCATTTGGACAGATCATTCAGACATCGCTTCTGCAGCCTTCACAATTGCTTCTTATTATAGAAAACACCTCACACGAAGGTGTTTCTTCAATTTGGAGAATAGGAAAAAAGTCGCATGGAGCTAAATCTGGACTGTACGGAGAGTGAGGAACAATTTTTCTAAAATATTCAGCACCAATCTTTGCAATGTGCACGGCCATATCATCGTGTTGCAGTATTGTGGTGTTTCATGTACGTGTAATATAGCCTTACAGAGTTTTCATTACATCTCTGTAGTATTATTCAATTACAGCTGTGTGTGTATTCCTTGGATATCGAAAAATGAGATGATCATGGCTTTTCCAACAGAAGCAGCCACTTTTGCTTTCTTTGGTGTTGGTGATGATGAAGATTTCCACACCGAGCTTTGCTGTTTACCCTCAAGGATCGAAATTATGGAGCCAAGTTTCACTAGCATTTATTACCTTTGAAAATTGTCTTCAACAACAACTACACGAAAACCTGCACGCGAACGTCTTTTAGTTTGACAATCAGCAAGTGTACTCCAATAACATGTTTCGTTGAGAGAAATGTGTTGCGAGATATCGAAATAATTCACTTAATTTGTATAATTATGTAGTTGTCTACTATAATTACAAAGAAATGAAACAATAAAATGCTCTCCATGTGCGTTTCAGATGCTTAGTTTTCTGACAAGGAATACTATAAATATAGATAAAATAAATATTTAATACATTTCATTAAAATGAGCAAAACTAACTTTAAATTATGTAATTGTTATTGCAAGTCCGTGCCATAAAAACTTAAAAATACCTACTTTAAGTATATAAAAGTCAAAAACGAAGACCTAGAGGACCTAAAATTCCGGATTTTAGTTACTACTGGTGATGGACCATATGCTACCATGGATGCGAAGTTAGCATAGCATAAGCAATACAGTTAACTCACGCTGATTTCTACTTATTATTCCAATGTAAATAACAGCAGGTTTCTATATTGGAGACACAAGCTCTAAGCCCCTCAAATAATACATTAGGCATTCTAGATCGCGTCAGAGTTATGCTGATGTTTTGTTTCTAAAGAAAGCTCTCTCTCTCTCTCTCTCTCTCTCACATTATTTTTATAATCGCACTCCATTGCCTCATTCGACTTCACAATGCCGCAGTTCGGTATCAGGTAATGCAACATAATATTCTGTCTGTATGGTCATAGATCAGACAGTTATCTAGTGTGTCATTCAGTCTTCAAAAAGGGGGTGGCGCCATTTGTTTCAGTGAATTAAATAAAACAAGCTCAACTGTTCCTTACCGGAGCAACGAACTGTACTAGTGCCTCTTCCTGTCTTTCCACCACAAGTTTGGGTACACTAAGAGTACTCTCAGTACTCGAAGTGCAGCGAATTTTACGAGAGTCGGCAATAGTGTCCTGGCTATTATTTATTACAAAACAGCAAACCATTGTGTGAACATCAGGTTCATAAGGAATGCGGTAGGGTAATCAAAAAGACAAACAAAAGCAAATTTAAATAAAAGAATGCCAGTTTTAGATTTGAACAAATTATAATCAAATAAAATATCATCATATCATATCAAATATACAAACTAAAGACTAATGCTTATGCATAGGAACACATCTAAAGAAAAGAGTATGGTAGAATCTATAAATTAATATTTAAGAGGGTAGGTACATAAGTTTCCAGCCTAACCATTTTCTAGGTATGATAAAGACAAACACTATATTCCACTTTTCAATATAGTTACCCTTTAGTGCAATACACTCCTCACATATTTGAAATAATATTTCACCCCCCCCCAAAAAAAATTCAGAAGTCTTGTCTGCAAAATAGGCATAAACAGCATCCATCACTTCTTCGTCACACTTAAATTTCCTTCCTCGAAGGTGCTTCTTGAATTCTGAGAAGAGGAAATAGTCACTGAGAGCTACATCTGGGCTGTAGGGTGGATGGTCGATCTCCTTGAAGCCACATTTCTTTACAGCTTCCTTTGCAACAAGAACTGTGTGCACAGGCGCATTGTCATGAAGAAGGTGCACATTACTATTCAGCTTTCCTCGCCTTTTCTCTTTGATGAAAGCACGCAGTCTGCGCAGTAGGCCAGCACAGTACTCCCCATTAACTGTAGTGTTCCTCTCCTTGAAGTCAATGAAGAGTATTCCTTCCCAGTCTCAAAAGATTGCGGCCATGGTATTCTTGGTTGACTGAGTGACCTTGCCTTTAGAGGCGGTGCTTCGCCAGGTTTACGCCACTCCATCGATTCCATTTTGGACAATGGATCATAGACCATAGTTTCATCTCCCGTAAACAATGGTTTACAGAACTTCTCTCTGGTCGCCACGGCATAGCTCCAAAAATACCTGACAACAGATGACTCATTATTGCTTATGGACTGAGGAAAGAAGTCCAGGCACTAACCTTATTCATGTTTAAATGTTCATGAATAATTCGAAGGGCTGTTGTATTAGAGGAGCCCAACCTTGCTGCTATTTGTGTAATTTTGAGCCACCGGTCTTCCATAATTTCTCCTTCCAAAAGAGCGATGTTTTCAGGAGTGAGCACGTCCAAGGGCCGACATGCACGTTCTTCGTCCTCAATGCTTCCCCATATACACCGTCCAATCGCTGTTTAATATCATTTGGAGTAAGTTCTTCTTTTGTGAACAACTTAATAACAGGTCAATAATCCATTTTGAACATGTAGCATACTTCTACACATAGCCTTCTTTATGCAACGATATCTGAACAATTGAGCATAGCGGAGCGAAAGTTACAGCTGAAATTATTTAACAGATAAGATCTGACACCAGATAAGGGTTTTGTGAAGGCGATAACCCTTATCGGCGAGGCCGGAAACTTATGGACCAACCCTCGTAAATAACCAATTAAAAGACAGAATTACCATCTAATCTTAAAACAGATGATAAAAAGCCAGTCCGAAAGTCAGCTAACCAAAATGCAGTAGTGAAGTAATTTAAGTTTTCTTGTGCAATTACAAAAAAAAAAAAAAAAAAAAAAAAAATACCTGACAACATTATTTTAATTATTATTTGAACGTTTAATTAAATTGCATTTGCTTCATTGCTTTATTGTTTAAATTTAAACAGTTTTAATATTTATTGACGTAATTTCCTTGTCATAAATGGCAAATATAATATAGAAGAACTGTTTTGTTTTATAGTATTACAAATTTGATAATGAGTACGCAACAGTGAAGAGATCCACACAGTGAACTTCTGCATCTGGAAATCGAACAAAAGGTTTACAAAAACACGCTCAGTACGAGTCTTGTCTCGATCATAGCGTCGTAGAAATGCAATGGTGATGAAAGTATTCACACAAGTGAAATAACTTAATAAAAGTCTGAACAATGAATTCTTATCCATTGTGAACTTCACATTGGAGAATATTCATCGAATTGTAAAGATATATTTTGAAGCAGTATGAAATCAGGCGGACCCATGAAATTCAAGAGAAAGTAATAATTATTCTACATTCGCCGACAGCCAATCAACTATAAGGGTGCTGAGATTATATTAATTGATGTATATAATGCAGGAGGCCTCAAGGTAAATTTTGTGATGGTAAGCAACGGTCAAGATTTGAATTTCCATAATACAGTGGATCGGATTAAATACTTTAGACCAATAAAATGAAGTAGCAGTGAGAGAGGAGTGCACAATAGAACAATTGAGCCTCGTTCGGCAATTAAGTAGTTAAACGAACTTTTATGGAGTCGAAATATCAGGCACGAAAGAGAGCAAAAATACTTAAATTAAAGTTGAAAGTTTTGTATCCGAGGCGTTCGGAAATTATTCGCAATCTATGGGCTGCACGTTCATTCGTAGGGCGATTGACCGATGCTAGTCCACCATGCAGACGTTAGATGGCGACTGTGTAGCGAAAGGACAGCGCTCATTTGTTGTCAAGTAGAGAAAGACGTGGACAAGATAGAAGATTACTATCATGAACAAAGATGAAGTACATGGTTTTTGTGGAAGAAAGGAGTCAAAATTTCAGAAATTCGTAGACGTTTAACTACGGTATGTGGTCCAGAAGCTTTTGCACAGAAGACTGTTTACGATTGGGACAATGGGTTCGGCAGAGACACTGAATATGCAAACAAGAATATGAGTACTGGTCGTCCGTCAACGTTGCAGTTTTGCAGAACTGATTATGTAACCTTTGATGCAGGCCTCGGCCGAGCAACCCTGCAC